>BRDA01011759.1:80713-116948 GCA_036984385.1 Crenuchus spilurus
TCTCTCTCTCTCTGTCTGTCTCTCTCTGTGTCTCTGTCTCTCTCTCTCTCTCTCTCTCTCTCTCTCACTGTTTCTCTTTCTCTCTCACACACGCGCACACACACACACGCGCAGCCTCAGGCAAGAAGGTGACTTCCCTTGCTAGTCACTCACCAGTGGAGTTATATAACACTGGATTTATACTGCTCCTTTCACCAAGCGGGACTACCAGAAACTTCTACACCACCCTGAGAGAGTGAGAGAGACTGAGAGAGAGAGAGAAATCAATAGATTTTAAAAGCCCCTTATTTAGGCATCATTAGGCATTCAGTAGAGCCTGTAATAGGTTTACAGCAATCATACATTAAAAAATCTGAAGATCTTAAAAAAGTTCATATTTTAATTCAAAAATGAATATTCATTACATGTAAAGTGACATATTTAAATCTTTTTTGTTTTCATGTTGATCAGTATGGCTTATTAGTCATATAAGTCAGAAATCCAACATCATAATTTAATAGAATATTTCATTTTGAGTTTGAGTAAATGACTGTGAATTCAATATAAATGCTGTGGATCTCTCAGCCGGCATTCCTAACAACACTCCTGAATCAGACACATCAGAAATGTCTTACCTGGACTAAGGAGAAAAGACCTGTACTGTAGCTCAGTGATCCAAAGTAATGTTTACATAATGTAATGAAAGTACTTTTTGTATTTCATTTGAAAATCAATTCTTTTGTGAAATGTTTACAGTCTGTGATGGTTTGAGGTGCCATGTCATCTGCCCGTGTTGGACCACTGTGTTTTATCAAGTCCAAAGTCAACACAGTCATTTACCAGAGGATTTAAGAGCACCAATGCTTCCATTTGCTGTCAAGCTTTAGGAGGATGTCGGTTTTCTTTTCCAGCAGGACTTTTAGTTTACCTTTTTTAATAAAATTATGAAAAAATTAACTTTTCCACAATATTCTACATTTTGATGTATGTACACTACTGGTCAAAAGTTTTAGAACAGTTTTACAAAGTTTCTGGTATGCATCTAGTTGGTCAGGGTTTCAAGCAAGATAATGACCCATGACATAGATGGTCAGCTTGAAAACATGGAGTGGAGCACAGTCTCCAGACTTAAACCCCATCCAGCTGATCTGGGATGAAGTGAAAAGCAAAGCAAACCTACAAGAGCCAACATTTATGTGACGTTCTGCAGCAGATTAGTGAAGAACTGTCTGAAGAATGTTTGATGTCTGTTGTAGAAAGAATGTCAGGAGTGTGTTCAGCTGTTATATCTGACAAAGGTGCTGCTTTGTGTCCAAAGTTTAGACACATTTTGGTCTATAAACTGATTCCATGATGTCTTATTGAACTCATATGCTTTCATTTCAGAGTCAGTGAGACATTAAACTCAATCATTTACATACAAAAACAAGAAAAATTGGGGTGTTCTACACAACCAGTAGTGTATGTCTTACCTATCAGACCGCTGCTAAATTTGCCTGTCCCATTAAAAAACTGACTAAAACACATTTAGATCACTGGACCTTAGAGTACTTGCATCCAAAAGCAAACAGAATGTGAGTAAATGCTCATTCTCTCAACATTCAGTGTAGGACAGTCAGAGAAAGTATGAAACAGTGTGTCCGTGGCTAGTACACATTGTAAATGCCTCAGTTGAAGATCTCTTGATCAGTTAGGTAGAGGAGCCTTGTACAGGAATTCTAGTAGTCCCTCAGACTATTGGCCAGCATGATTATTTATTTCTGTTACTAAACATCACTGTCTTGAACTTTGAATATTCAGATCCACATCCATGAAGAGAGAGAACCATGTAGAGAATGAGACAAAGAGTAATTTACCTTTATTTCTCCAGCTGTGTGGAGACTGCACTAGAATAACAGCGAGACAGAATCTTCTGTAACTAATGAAGTGTGTGTGTGTGTGTGTGAATCCCTGCTAGTTATTGTTATTGTGTTGAGCTATCATTAGGAAGATGCTCAAACAAAGGCAATTGGAAGCATTTGATGAAGTACCACCAATTTGAGAAGACTCTGGGTTACATTACATTACATCTGTGTGTGTGTGCGTGTGCGTGTGCGTGTGTTTGAGGGAGGGAGTCACTGCATAATTGTTTTACCTTGCTAAGTTGGCTAAGAGGCTTGGGGTGTCATCTTAAGTCACTGAAATGGTGCTTCACTGAACAGTACACACAGACAATAGTGATGCAACAGTAAACAATATGTTTTTTAACCTTTCAGTATGCCCCCTACAGATAGCTATGCACATGTAAACTGCAGTGTTATGAAATGCCTGTTTACCTGTTTTTTTTTTCATAATTTCCAACACTTGCTAATTGTGCTGCAGATTACACATGTAATCAGATCCACAGAACATCCCTGGAGCAGATCAGAATATACCCTAACCCGTTCAACACTCTAAATGCTAATAAAAGAAGAATGGGAGGAGCTCCAACATGACTGACATTTTTGTTTGAGCATTGAGTGTGATAACAAGAATAAGAAGATTGTAAACAAACTGCTTTCTGCAAATATTGCTTTGACCCCACTGGCTCTCGAGTGGAAACACTCTTGTAAATGGAGCTGGAGCAAAGGAGTCCACTCATTAGCAAGAATGCAACAGTCTTTTGCTGCTGCCTTCCAAAAATTCAGAAGCAAAAGTAAAGATAGCAGTGAGACAATTCATATTATTCAAAGATGTGCAGCCTTATTCAGCGCTGTAAAAAAACAAACAAAAAAAAAAAAAAACAACAACAACAACTTAATCTTGTGCCACAATGTCTTTGTCACACCCTGTTACGTCCTCTAGGGAAAGACGCAACAAAGGTGTTTTAAAGTGAGCACCCACTCACCCTCAGACCAACAACCACACTAGAATCAAGTATGTTCAACACGGGTTTATTTTCTGAATGGCTCAAATTAACCCCAATAATCAAAAACAGGATGATAAAACTCAGGGTGACCTCAGGCCAAAACAATAAACAAAACACTCTAAAACAAAAGGAACTAACTCACTATAATTAAAGTAAAGAAAAGAAAATACACAAATCTGACCTACCTACTCTTCTCCAAAACAGAGGCAAATGGACAGTGCAAAAGAATAGGCAGGTCACTCCTACAATCCTGTAGATGAACAACACACACAAATTGGTCTAAGATGGCGGGTGCCCACTGGAGCAGCACGTCAGACCAGACAAAAGGCAGCTCCCAGACTGCTAAACAAAAAGACTATTTATTAGCCTAGTCAATAAGGCTAAGCCAATCAGGAGCAGTGGAGAACGCTGAGCAGCAGGCCAGTAATTGATCCACTCAGCAGTAGGCGGAGTCACATATCCACTTCACACAGATCGACCAATCCACGCAGCGCAGCAATCAACCAGCGCGCAGCAGCGACCTAAGAGCAGCCAGAGAGAGAGAGAGCAGAAAAGAGAAACACTCCCCAACCGTCACAGGACGTAACACACCCTCGCCTCTGCCTTGTCCATTTCCTGTTTTTTTTCAACATGTCATATGTTTTGTTTTCATTGGCCATATGCTTTTCTGCATCCTGTCTATGTCCCCACACTCGTCTTCTTGTCTCTACATATGTGTACACACTCTCCACATGATTGTATTTACGTTGGCATCTTGTCTCCACCCCTAGGCATGTCTTGTCATGACGCATTGTCAGCACATGTGTCTTGTTGACTCAGCCCTGCCATGTCAATCTCTTAGCTAATTATGTGTGCTACATAACTCCCTCATGGTTGTGTAGTCTTTTGTCCATCACTGACAGCTGTTCATGTTTGTACGTGTTCAGCTGTGTCACTGGGAACTCGATGTTTATACAGTTGCAAGAAAAAGTATGTGAAACCTTTGGGATTACTTAGATTTCTGCATAAATTGGTCACTAAATGTGTTCTGAGCTTAATCTAAGTCACAACAATAGACAAACACAGTCTGCTTAAACTAATACCACACAACAAATTATATGTCTTCTTGTTTTTATTGAACACAACACATAAAAATTCGTAGAGCAGGGTGGAAAAAGTATGTGAACCTTTGAATTTAGTAACTGGTTGACCCTCCTTTGGCAGCAGTAACCTCAACCATGTTTCCTGTAGTTACAGATCAGACCTGCACAATGGCCAGGAGGAATTAAGGCTGGTTTATACTTGACGCGTCGAGTGCTGTGCAAATGATGACGCGAGGGTTGTGCGTTTGCCCTGACGAAAATGCATTTACATGTAGCAGAGGCGCGGTGATATTCTGCTAGGTGGCGATGTGTGAAAAATACCAATCTGAAGTGCATAAAGATGCAGAAGAACACTTTTGTTTATTGAAAAGTGAATGCTGGGGATGAGGAGCTGTTGTGTTTGCTGCTACTTTTGATGAGAAAACGGAGAAGGAGATGGTCTGTGCGACCAATTAATAAATAAAGACGAGATAAGGGAGAGTTTAAACTTGTAATGCCAGTGCGACACACTGATGATGAAATGCATTTTAAATATTTTGTGGTCCTTCATGGAGGAGTCATGAATATGTCTGTACATCTTTATTTCTGCCACGTTTCTATTCAAATATGTCCATATCCGGCTTGCTGTCCACGTCCGTGCCTCTGCGTAGTTCTAAAAATTCTGAGGTGCGCGTTGCGACGGTTGTGACCTTCGTGATGCATCAAGTATAAACCAGCCTTTAGGAGGAGATGCCACAGCATCTCAATCCGGTTGAGACCAGGACAATGACAGGGCCACACCAGAAGGCATGTTTTCTTGTGTTGAAGCCATTCTGTTGTTGATTTACTTCTACATCCTTTGTTTTTTAATGTTTTACTTATTGTAGATTTGTCAACAAAAATGTTAGCACTGAAAAATGACACTCTAGGATTCTTCTTCACCTCTTTGAGCATTCTGCGCTGTGGTCTTGCAGTCATCTTTACAGGACGACTATGTCAAGGGAGAGTAGCAACAGTGCTGAACTTTCTCCATTTGAAGTCTTTCTTACTGTGGACTCATGAGCATCAAAGCTTTTAGAGATACTTTTGTAACCCTTTCCAGCTTCATGCAAGTCAACAATTCTTGAAGGTAGGTCTTCTGAGAATTCTTTTGTGCAAAGCAGGGTTCACATCAGGCAATGCTTCTTGAGAACAGCAAACTCAAATCTGGTGTGTTTTTTATAGAGCAGGGCAACTTTAATCAACACATCCAATCTTATCACATTGATTAGCTCCAGGTTGACTTACTCCTTGCTCCAATTAGCTGTTAGGGAAGTCATTAGCCTAAAGGTTCACATAATTTTTCCACCATGCACTGTGAATGTTGACATGTTGTGTTCAATAAAAACATGAAAACATTTTTAAAATACTTTTCTAATAATTTTTTGTGACGTATTAGTTAAAGCAGACTGTGTTTGTCTATCGTTGTGACTTAGATGAAGATCAGAACACATTTAATTACCAATATAAGCAAAAATCCAAGTAATCTCACATACTTTTTTCTTGTAACTGTAAAGTAGATGTTCATTTGGATTTGCATCCTGACTCCTCTACCCTCCAGGATTAAAGTCTTATTTTAAAATTCTAATATAAATATCTAAATCTAAATATTTATAGAGTTACATATTCAGGCTGGTTTGTCAAGTGTAAAAGCAAACTAGGGTTGTCAATACAGGTCAGATCCCAAAATGATCAATTATACCAACTAGAAAAAACTAGCTCTCTTTAAATGATTACTGACCATAACAGATGCTGTTGGCGCTACGGCCAGCTTCAGAAGTCGCCTGTAAATTTGAAGGCCATAAGAACATTCTAGAATATTCTAATATTTGTGACATAACTGCTTGCTCCAAAAATCCTTAGTGAAGATACATTTCTGACCTAGATTGTTTTCTAAAATGTGTTATTCTCCAGTGGAAGGACTTAAAGGTCACAGTGCTGTTTCTTTGTTTGAGTGCACTAAGATACTAAATGAGAGTTTAGACAATTGCAGCAAAGTAGGTCAATCCATATTGACTTTTTCAAGAAAACTTCAATACTGTGGGGCTTTTGTTTATTCAGGCAGTATAGTCTTGAGGATTACAGCATCTTTTGTGATGTTGAAGGTTAAGTTATGTACCACAGATTATTTTTGCAGTATAGTTTATTTGATTAGCCAAAAAATGCAACTTTTATACAGGTCATGTTTTTTTTTTTCAATATTCATTATTATTATTATTATTATTATTATTATTATTATTATTATTATTATTATTACACAGTACATGTTCATTAAAATGTGCAGATATTTGTTTCATATAAAGAATACCACTGCTCTCCAAAAAACTCATCACCAAAAGTGGAAACTTAACAGAAGGCTAAAACAGAGGATGCTGTTCTGTGTAATTCTGGAGCATCTAGAGACAGATCTGTTGATCCATTCTAGAGATGACATTGTTTGAAATGAGATTACATTTTATGGCACAAATATAGTAGCCAAAATGATCACAGTTTTCATTGTTCTTGATGATAACTGATAGGAACGATAATTGAAGCCATATTTGCCATAAGAAATAATGTAAATCCAATTAATCTGTTCCAGACTCTCCAAAATATTAACAAAAATATATTTTATATAGAATAACTATAGTTTTACATACAGAACACAATGAGAAATAAATACAAAAGACTAATGAAATGGATAAATGAACATTTAACATCATTCTTATGGGTTTATGCTCTGTTTTAGAGACATCCTTTGTTTTGTACACCCGTTCTCGGCCACTATTTGTTTTTGAGTAGCACCGTAGCTGTAATGTCTTGTGTTTTATTTTGGTTTGAGCGTTATTATTTGGGTGCTTCTCAAGCCTTTTTTTTTGCCAGAATGAACAACGAATACATGAGCGGGTGACAAATGTGTGGGTGAATGCTTTGTTTTCACAAAATTAGCACAGAGTCACGTGAGCATCCAGATGAAAACCAGGCGGATGAATGATAACTGGGACAAAATTTTCCAGAAAAAAGTGGACGATAACTGAATGTATGATAACCAGGGCAAACAATAACCGAGGTTCCACTGTATGCTGAAATGTTAAATAATAATCATAATAATAGTACACAATTTTAAATAATTTCCCTGAGTTTTATATGAAACAATACTGCATCTCTAAAAGCAGTTCAAAACTCTAACTTAAACTTGGCATGAATCTCAGTTGTGTGCAGAAACTTTCCCAAGCTCCCATCTTAGACCAATCCTTCTTTTCTATGTATTGCACTTTGTAAATTATAAAATGGCACAACCTTCACCCAAACAGCACATGATGTGTCGGACCAAAGGTCATTTATATTGAGTAATAGATTAGACAACTCAGTGTATAACACTTATCACTGTTTAATGATGTCTGTGTATGTTTAGTACTGAATTGTGTAAATAATGTAACAAAGTGAGAAGTACTAAGATGAGTATTAAGAGTATGGAGAACTGTGCAAATCACATATTAGTAGCGCCTCCTGTAAAGAGCTTGTTTTTCTGTTAAAGGCCGGTACCTAGTGCAGACAGAGATGTGGCACAGCGTGAGCACTGTAATGCCCGTACTGTCTGCATTGCTTGATAGTTAAAACATAACAAAGAATGATTTGACCAGGGGTGTCCAAGACTGGATGATTGAATGACTCACTGTCTGTTTATTGCAACATGACTAACATTTACCCTTCCTGTGAGTCACAGTTTCTATGCTGCTTTTATATGTGGACATTCAGTTTTATATAGTAAACGTTTCCATATAAACCAACATTTTCAGTCCTTATTTTTACATTTTGTGAACTTTTTTAAAATTCATCATCAGATCATAAGTCCTTCCACCTATCCTTTCCAATCAGCACATCCACTCTTGCCTCTGTAATTGCAACGTTAATGAGCACTTAAACCAAGCATGTGTCTTTACTGCCCCTTTATTTTAACCTTTTGAAAGACTGTTAAGGAATGGACAGAAGGGAGGAATTATTGGGTCAGTGGAAAGGAGGACAAGAATGGCATATGGGGAAGACTTGCCAATGATTCAGTTGCACCATTCCCATGCCAACTCTGCCAACAAAACATAAAAGCCCATTTATTGTGTATTTTTAGGAGGAGAGAGGGCTGCCCAGTCAGCTGATGCCGTGTTTTTCTAGCCTGTTATTCTGGAATTGAAAAGTATGCATCAGAAGACACAAGATGCACCATCTGTTGCATCATGTTGAGACCAGGTTTTAGTATCTCCACTACCCGTCCTGAAGTGGACTGATCTCAGTGTTTTTTCCACATTTAAAATTGGACTAAGAAGGGTAAACCTGCACAGCGTGTATTATACATTGTACCACTTGTTGAAACAAAAAGAGCATGTTCAGTGATCTGTTTGACTCACCACAGACATCACTTCAGTTATCTCACACACTGAAGTGTTAAAAATGAGCGGAGAGTTCTGGTTTTAATAGCAGTAGCTCATACGGTTAATTTAAACTTAGATGACTTGAAAGATCATTGCACATATTTTATTTAATGAACAAAAATATCTGATTTTAATTAAATTTATATTGTTTAACTCATTCACTGTAGGTGGCAGCAATGAAAAAAACTTATACCAGTGTGTTATACCAACTGTCACCACCAGAGGAGCTAAAAAGCTATTAATTGCAGTTATACAGAAAGAACTTCCATTCTCTAAGGTTGTGTCATTTCAGGTTCATGTACAGTAGCGCTTGACAGTTTCTATAGTCTTTAGAATTGTCTATACTTCTGCCTAAATATGACCCACAACATCATCAGATTGTCCTAAAAGTAAATAAAGAGAATCAAATCAAACAAATGAGACAAAAATAATGGACTTAGTCATTTATTTACTGAGGAAAATGATCAAATACTACATATTTGTGAGTGGCAAAAGCATGTAAATCTTACATCGGATTTGTAGCATCAGATGTGACCTCCTTGTGCAGCAATAATTGTTAAATAGTCCTGCATATTGAATTGGGCTAATCCATGAACAGCTTGCTTCAGGTCCTTCTACAACATTTCTGTTGTCTTAAGTCAGGACTTTGTCATGGCCATTCCAGAACATGACCTTCATTCTTCTTTAACTATTCTTTGGCAGAATGACTTGTGTACTTAGGGTCATTATTTTGCTGTATGACCCACATTCTCTTGAGATTCAGAACATGGACAGATGTCCTGAAATTTTCTTTCATAATTTGCTGGAATAAGTCAGAACTCAAAATCATGATACTACCACCACGTTTCACAGATGGGATTAGGTTTTTATGCTGGATTACAGTGGTTTTGGCAATTTCACAGCTGCCTGAGCCTGTAATCCTGTTTACTCTTAGACTAGTTTTATTCCTTTGAAAAATATTGTTTGAAGGGGGTATTAAGCAAGCATGGTTGAAGACCCATTTTACCACTATATACAGTGGCATGCCAAAGTTTGGGCACCACTGGTCAAAGTATGTGTTACTGTGAGCAGCATTGGCAGACTGTACTTACTGGGCATGGGCCTTCACTAAACATAGCCAAAAATAATAATTACCGTAGTATTAAAGATCCATACCGTCCATACCACTGTTGCCGTAATTGTGTGTATGTGCAACGTATTAACTACACAACTGCTGCCTCATTTTAAACACCAATTGCAAAGTTACAAGTCCAAATATCACAATTAGTTCATAAATGTCTACAAACCATTAACAGTTCAACACTTATTCAGAATATTATAAACATACCTAACATCAATCAATAAAAAGCTTGCTAGGAAGTTATAAGCAGCTAGATAAAGCCAGCACACTAGCTAAAAGCTCATTCTGCAACCAGCCATGTAGAGCTGACATAAAAGGACCAGCAAGAATACCCTGATCACACTGGAGTACACCCCCATGATTCTAAATCAAAACCTGATTTTTGAATCTGGTTGAGTAAACTGCCAATCCACAATAATAGCTTTCTTAATGTAATAGGCAAGGGTATGCAATAGATTATCAGAAGGTCCTGGCTGAGGGCTGTTCTATGTTTCCCTAGAGACAACGGTGTGAATAATTCTGATTGGCTCATTTTTTTACTTCAGCAAGCACATTTGTTTTCAGCATAAGCATGAAAAGTGGATTACAAAAAATACAACTGATAACTAAAGCATAAATAAATGTAAATCACTTAAAATAGATAAATTAAGGGTGCTTGCACACCTACATTGTTTGGTTTGGACTTTCGGACTTTTCAGTTTGATCAGAACCAAAACAGCAGGTGTGAAAAGGGCTGCGAACCATGGTTTGGACAAAAGGAGCAAAATTTGGTCGACCAAAAGAGGTGCTCTTGGTCCAGATCTAATGAACCATGGTTCGGTTTGTGTGCAGTGGGAACACACTTTTTAGAAAGTTCAAACTTTTGGAGCAAATACAGGAAGTTGACACAGACGTTCAACAACATTCAACAACAATAACAGAAGAAAAATAACCAGCAAAAAGCAGCAAAATGAGCCGTGGTAGCACATGGAGCGAGGAGGAGACAACGTGTTTAATATAATTTTGGTCCAATGAAGTCACAACAGTCAGCTTGAAAAATGCACAAAAATGCTGAAAAATGCAGCTTATTTTTTGAGAGGACAAGAGAGAAAGGATATGACAGGATGACAGAGCAACCTAAATGTAACTAAAGAAACTGCGGCACCAGAATATAAAAGTATATAAAAGCATCAGACACACGTCCTTCTACAGACGAATCACTGTTGAGTGTAGGAAGACGCAGCGCATGTAAGTGATGAAGACAGGACGTGGGCGTGTCATACTAAAAATCTTTGGTGTGCTCGCAAAAATTCAGTGTAGTAATGAGTTTGAGTGAAGTTGACTAACAAGGTGAAACACAGAATTGTGTGATAATTTTATGCTACATGATTTACAACCAGTCAAACCAAACCAAGTGAACAGTGAACTTAACAGTAACAATAGAAAACTAGAAGAACTGCTAGAAATCACAGTGAACTGAGAGTTTGAGTTTTTTTAAATGTTACATTTATTAATATTTCATTAATTAATTTTAGTTTTACTATTTTATTATGCATAATAGCTATTAATAATAATAATTAGTAGTATTTTATTAATAGTAACTAATAATTAATAAAAGGGTATAATTGTCATGAAGTATTAGAAGAAAAGTGCAGGGCTAATTAAACGAATTAAATGTAACACAGGTGTTCTATAGTTTAACAGGTCCAATTTGTACATGTTCAGTGTGAGGTGTACTCACTTGTGTTGCAGCTATGTGAACATGAATGTCTGTGTGTTGAGGTGTGTTCAGAAGACAGTAAATCTATACTGTTATACAAGCTGTACACTAGGTACTCTAAATTATATCCAAGTTTTGACCCATGAAATGATATAATCAGACATGTGCAGAAATGTGAGGGGTGTACACACTTTTGTTTGATACTGTATCTGTATCAAATACATTTAAAATAATTTTGTGAAAAACAAAAGAGCTTTATGTTGTGTCCTTCTTTCCCCTAAATGTGATCACTTATTTCTTTGTAGATGGTGATTTCTGTGTTTTTAGCTTTGGTTGTGGTCCTTATTTTTTACTCAGTGCTGTGTATGAATGAACATGGCCACACATGAGAGAAAGCATGAACAACCAAACATGTTGACTGAGCGAACTGTTTTTAATTATTCATTCAGCAGTCTGCTCAACTTCAAATGAATTTACTTTCTTGTAGCCAATAGGGGGAAGGGAAGCCGGGAGGATGAAATTATATATATATTAATCTAATTTTTCATACTCCTAACAGACTCAAAAACCACTTTCACATTTGATTCAGGCCATGAATAAGTGCTTTATCACAGGAGAAGAGCCTGAGGGCTTGGGTGGGAATTGAGTGTTTTGAGGTTTTAATGAGTATTTATTATTTCAAATAACAGAAAGCCAGCATCTCCCACAGTGCTGTTACTTGCTGGATATGTCTGCACTAATTCATTAGGCTTACACACCAGCTTTTACTGTAGGGAGGTAGAGCTATAGTATTGCTGTGTGAGTGTATGTAGGTGTGTATGCAGGTGTACCAGGTTTATGCCATGTTGTGGGGACCACAATCTGTCAAATCCCCATTATACTTCACTTCAATGTTAATCACACAATTTAGTGACATGTTTTAAGGCAAGGTAAGGTTACAGTAAGGGGTTTTGGTTAGACTTAGGGTACAGGTCAGGATTAGGCTAAGGTAAAGGTTACGGTTATGGTAAAGGCTGTTGTTAGGGTAATGTTAGGTAAGGGTTTGGTTAGTAATGATGGTTTAGGTAAGTCTCCAGAATATGAATGGATGTCTGTGTAATGTCCCTACAATTCACATAAACAAATGTGTGTGTAAACCAAATGTCTCCAGAATGGATAGCTCTCCTTGAGGTGTAATTGTATTACTAGAAGTCAAACAGTATGACCTTTACTGAGGTTAATGTAGAGAAGAATGTGAAAACTCTATAAGGATCACTTTAAATGTGCTTGTGGGAGGCCTCGAGTGGCTCAGCAGGCTAACACACTGACACTATGATCAGAGGATCGCGAGTTCGATTCCCAGTCATGCCCAAAAATTCCAATTCCCAAAAATCGGCTGTACTCTCAAATTGCAATGTCTGCTATCTCTGGCGTCTACTGATTGGTCCATTTGGAGCTGGGATTCCTGCGCTTTCCTCCGAGTGCATTTGCTCCCCAGTGACGGTGTATCAGTGGTAATTCGAAAAAAGATGATGGCTGGCATCACACGCATCGGAGGAGGCTTGTGTTTGTCTTCACCCTCCTAGAGTCAGGGACATTGCAAAGTGATGGGGAGAGTCCTAACGGAGGGGGTGGGCTAATTGGCTACTACTACTTCTGCTACATTGGGAAGGGGATAAAAATTGGCAAAAAAAAATTATAAATGTGCTTGTGGGCATTGTCAGGAATGTTCTCTATGTCCTGCTGTAAATGTAGTCTGTGTGAGACTCACGGCACATCTGAATTTGAGCTGTTTAATCTGCTTAATAAATATTATTTTATTTTTATTTATTTATTTGGAATTCAGATGTATTTGTATACTTTTTACTGCTGGTTTTGTCACAAAGCAGCTTTACAGAAAATCAGCTTTAAGCCTGTATGAGCAAGCCGGATATTAGCATTTTTAAACTCTCATTATGTCCTTTTTTAGAATGTAACATGGTATCATTATAAATACATTGAAAGATTATAATAGATTATTATGAGTCATTAAAATGTGTCAGAACATCTACTTGAAATAATGAATATAAATGAGTTAATACTTTTATTACTGTCAGCATTTAAACATTAATTGAGACATCATTGGTCCATTTACTAATGTTTGCTTCCTTAATTGTAGCCTGATGTTAATTGTAACATTCTAATTAGCTCCACTGTACGGGTGCTGTCACTTCTTACTGTAGACTGTCTGAAGTGCTCATCATCTCCTAAGCACATGTGAAGAAGCTAAAGGCCATCATTAATATTTTAAAGTGGAACAATTTGTCTGACTCCTCCCACCCATTCCGGCACTAATTACTCTCCAACAAATCCAAGGAGAACTCCTGGGGGGAAGAGAGAGGAGGAGTTAGAGAAACAGGAAAGAGGACAGGAGGTAAAGAGGGAAAAGAAAATGAATGTATAATTTAGTATCCAAAAGCCTCCAAAAGCAGAAGACTGGCAGCAGAGCTGTGTTGACTGAACTGGACAGACATGGACCAAACCTGATTAAATATGCAGAGCACTTCTATTTCAAATGGGCATTAAAGTAGCATCAAGTGTTCTACTCACTGTGTCACTAATCTCATTTTTCAGCATATCTGATGTTAGCAAGTATCTGCAGTCTAAGCAGCTAAAAATATATATACAGTCTAAATGTGTAAGATGTTTTGAATATGATGGAAGTGTAATTCATTCACATGTTCCTTTTTTATCACTTTATTTGAATAGGCCTCTATTGCCCCCTGTAGATAATCTACTATTCACATTCACATTATTAAGAAAGTCTTAACATTTAACAGTACTAGGCTTAGGGTTAAGATCAGTATTAGGGTTAGATTTATGTGTTGAGTAGTGATGAGTTTAGGTTAAGGTAACTGAAAATTAAGTTGATCCGAATAGATAATTTGTTGAATGTAAATTAAATGCAAAGTATGTATCTACAAAGCCAAATAAATGGTTACCTTAACTACAGTGGTAATCCTACTTACGAGTTTAATCCGTGTAGCAGCCGAGCTCGTTAGCTGGTTTGCTCGTTAGCTGGATGCATTTTCCCCATAAGAATACATGTAAAACTGATTAATCTGTGTCAGCCGGCCAATATACAGTATACTTTAATATGCTAAATAATGTGTTTATATGGGTTTTTTAAAACATAAACAAGACGACGACGGCGCTCGTGTAGGCTGGCGGCTAAGGAGGACAGGAGGACGGGCGTACGTGTATAGCATGGTTACACTTATCATATGAAAAGTAAAAGTAAAATGTATCTAACTTTCTTGTTCACACCTTTTGCTACCTTAGCGTCGCTTTCAACAGGCACTTTCACTTTCAGTCAAAGGTAATGACTGACCTCTTCTTCTACGGTAGCATCTAGGAGATGCTACGACCGCAGCGCCCCTAGCGGTTAGCATACTTGAAGAAATTTACGCTACTCGTTACTTGGAATTTTACTCGTTACCTGGAACAAAAAATATTCCGAGATCTCGACTCATTACCTGGAATACTCGTTAGTAGGGATGCTCGTAAGTAGGGTTACCACTGTATCTTTATTTAAGAAATGGCAGTAAACCAGAATGATGGAGGTCAAATTTAAGTCTGGAAGACCAAGAAAACTTACAAAGAGATGTCACATGATTGTTAAAAAGGTTAATCAAAGCCTCAATTTGACTTAAAAAAAAGACCTTCAGGAAGATTTCGCACCATTCTAGCGATGGCTTGGGTATGAGGAGCATTTCACTGGAAGAGGGAAGAAAGGGATAAATATTAATTCAAGGACTGTCGGACATAACATAACTTTTTTGCTTCCTCTTTGGTTGCTTTTCTAGATCATTTTCCGCAAGATCATCGATGTGAAGAAGGAGGAGGAAGAGCGTCAGCGGTCAAAAAATGAGGTCCCGCTTACCCTTCCTGTTGATCACCCCGTCCGAAAGCTCTTTCAAAAGTTCAAACAGCAGAAGGAGCTTCGTAACCAGGAAGCTTCAGCACAGCACGACCTGGAGAAGAACCAGCAACACATTCACCCCTTCACTCACAGCCTACAGCAGCGCACACACACACAGCTTCAGCATACACACACAGCCCTCACCCACAGCACACTCCACACTGTGCAGAATGGAGTGGCTAACACTGGCTGCTGTAGCAGCGTGGTCACTATCTCCCAGATAACACCCATCCAGAACTCTCTGTCCTTCTCCAAACCTGACTTGACCAAGCAGAACAACCATGGTGACCAGACTCCGAGCACAACCCGCTTGAAAGTGAGCAACGCTGCCAGGACCAAACCTGCTGGGACAGCCCGGGGCTGGATGAAGTTGAGGAACAACATGGCCACCCCTGGCTCACCACCTGAAGGAGGCAGCAAAGAGGGACTGAACAATGTTATCAAAGCGGCGTCCATGGAACGGCTCTCACCCGAGGTTAAGGTGCAGATAGAAGGGGTCATTGAAGTCAGCAGTTCCAGAAAAAACTCTCTACGTAAAACTGACTCCTGGGACAGCGGGTTGACCCAAAGTGATCAAAGACTGGACCATGTAGGGGAAGTGCACAGTCCTGTTCCTGGAGAAGGACTAACACAGGATTTCTATCCCAGCCAAGAGCTCTCTTTTCAGGCCACACTGCAGGAGGCTAGGGTGGAGCTACGAGGGGAGATCCAGGCTCTGAGTAGCCGGATGGTGGTTTTGGAGGATCAGGTGGGACAAATTCTCAGACTACTGACAGGAAAAAACGATGCACCAGGACACACCTCCACCCCTAAAACACACAAAGCCAAACTCAAAGCACAGGACATTTTCACCGTTTCCATACCTGGAAGCCCGGACTCGGACAAGGATGAAGGGTCTGTCTGAGAGACCCTTCACCTCCTATTAAGATTGTTTGTTCATTTATCACATTTACACAATGTTTTCCTTTAACTCAAATGGAGAGGATCAACCAAGACATGTTTGGTATCTGAAGTTTGTTTTTCTACCTTTTCAGTGAAGCTATGAGGCTAATGTAGCGACCAAGTAATGGAAGTGATTATATTCTATCAATTATCAAGTCAGTACTGCTTGTCTGAATCACCATAAACTTGCCTTAATTCATGTCATTATTTATGTGCTTTCAGGCACTTTGACTTGCAGTTGTCTGTGTTTTGACCTGTTTTTTGTTTGTTTTCTTTAGTTTTGCACTAAAGCTATAAGTATATCAGTTGAGTATAACAAAGTAATGCAAGCATAGTTACAGCATGCTCAAACATGTCTACTATGCCACCTATTTAACAACAGACTCATCTTGAAGATGCACAAATGTCTAAATGATTTTATATATCCATCCATCCATTAATCGTCCACTTAATCCTGGTCAGGGTCCTTGATCAGGCACATCACAGGGCATTACACTATCTTACACAGGATAGGGTGCCAATCCACCACTGGGTACACTCACACCAGGACAATTTAGAGTACCCAATTCACCTGACCTCCATGTTTTTGACTGTGGGAGGAAACCCCCACAGACACATTGGAAGAACATCTGTTTGATAGACATCAGTGTGTGTTTAGTATAAGCTTTGTTTGCTTTTGTTAGCATCCAGTTTAAAATGTAAAAGCAATCTTTGGACCCCAAACATGTCTGCTGATCAGCTACATTAGGGAAAACGAGAAAATCATGTTAGTTTTTTTGCTGAAAGACTTCTTTAAAACAACTGTACTGAACCAAAATCCCATCCTGTGAAGGACTGAATGACAGACAGTTTGATTATGTTTCACTTGGACATGAAACTCTTAATTTCAGTGTAAAATGAAGTTGTTTTTATCACCACTACCACCAACAAATGAGATACTCTTGAAGCAATGGACACCTGCAGACATCAGTTCTGCTTTAACTGTTAGTGCTGGAATCTGTCTTTGTTAGACACCTTACTTTTGCACATGTCACCTTCTCCTTAAGGAGGAGAAACTTATTTTATTTGGGTTTTTTTTCATAATTGCTCTGCATGTCCAGCTGGGTTCTGGCTTGCCAAAGATAAAAATCCTATGGCATCTGTAATATTTGAATGATATATTATTGCTTGTATATTATGCAGTTGACTGCATGCAAATGAGTATAAAGCACCAATGTTTACTTATTTACTCTGATTGTCTGGATGTTACCCATTCAGAATATGGAGCAGGGATTTTAATAGCAGCATGGGGAGCTTGATAAAGAATGTATTCTTATTAAACTAGCACAATCTGAATTATGGTGGCTGGGCATTGTTTCTGTCAGTAGCTGCAGTCTGAGTAAAGTGGCTTAAAGTGATATTTGGGAGAAAAAGCTTAAGTGAAAGTTGAATGTTCATCATTTTATACATTTATATGCACATAAATGTAACTGAGTGCACTGAGGCCAGCCTCGTGATTGTGTTAAGTATTTTGGTGCATGTTTGAGAAATCACTGATATCTGCCACATCTGCAGGTCATTTTATTACCACAAACAGTCATTTTAATGTTTCCTGTACATAGAAGAAATTATTTAAAACAAATTTGTAATAGAAGCACACGAGGAGTCGTTAGTGTGTGATATAGTGTTTCTGTAAGTATGTATAACCCGTTCTTTTAGAGATGGGGGTAGTTTCCCAGATGGATGAATTTCTGATAATATGGGTGTGAAAATGTTCATTCTGGTGCAGAAGGAGGGGTACATGGGCAGAGTGGTTTTTGGTCAATCAGTTCTGGGTTGGATATAAGACCCTGGTCTGTAGCCCCGTAGCCTGGCCCTAGTACAGCCCCTGGCACACAGAAGAATCTGACATCCACATTAAACAGATCCATGTAGTGAAAGAAATACACACGCTGATGAATCCACTAACATACCAGAGGGCAGTGCACACACATGCCCAAGGTGATGGCCAGCAGTGGCGAACTCAGGATGTTTGAATAGCAGGGGAGAAAAATAAAAGGGCACTTTTATTTGGAGGGGCACTTCTCAATTAGAGAGGCATCTACCTGGGCACTTCATCATGTATGAGAAGCCTTTCACATTTTCTCCACTGAGAAGGGCTCACTCTGGGACTTTCTAGTAGGGATGCAATAGAGGACACTTTTCTATTGGAAAGGCAACTAAATAAGGGGACTCATTAAGACAGGTTATCAAACTTTCTTGCTCTAGAGGGCACACCATCATCATTAATTGCACTCAATAATTTTTTTCTCATATGAAGGTCAGTGAACAGGGCACTTTTTGTCATTCTAGAGAGCACTCTGGCCACATTTTTCTAACCATAGGTGCACAAGAAGGGGGCATGGGCAGACTGAGCTCACTGGACTGAAGTGGTTCACATGGTATATTGCTGACATTGTTCAAAACATGTTTCCCCTGCAACACAGGAAGAACATTTCTTGCAGCCCGATGTGATCCTGAGGCTGTCGGTGAAGTGATACTGAGCAATGTGGCCCATAAGAGTTACAGGAATGTTTACTTGGTAGTGTTTGTTAGCCTATATCTCACCGGTTAGGCTATCAGTCAAGACTAGTTGACACTACACAGTAAATCTGCCAGTGTTAAATCAACACTATTAGAGTTAAATTAACACTGGGAGTGTTACATTTTGACCCCCTCAGTGTTAATTTAACTCTAATAGTGTTGATTTAACACTGGCAGATTTACTGTGTACAGGGATTCTCAGTGGTTGTGTGATGTGCAATAGCAGGTTTGGCACCAGGGTCTAAAAGGGTCCTGTACTGTGTATACAAATGTGTGCCTGATGTCTTGAAGTAAACTCACTATGGTACAAAGTCACTAAGATAGCCATAAAGCTTTTTATTGTATCCTAAACTGAGCAGTACAACAGGACACACAATGCCAACTCACTACATGTGGCTGACAGAGGCTCACATATCGCCCTCCTTTTAGATAAAATGGTTCAGTCCTGCCCCTGAATCAGGTGCCAGTTGTATTTGCTAGCAATAAGAGTGGCATTAGAATTATAGCTCATAATATGTAATACTAATACAAATAGACAGATTTGTGGCATTTACACAAGAGCGGGTATTGTACTAAATTATATGAGCTAGTTTAATTCACAATGAGTATACCTACAGTGCCCTCCACACACCCCTGGTTAAGACGTTTTAAAAGTCTTAAAATAAATGTGATTTTTACTACAAAAGCATAATCTCAGACTGAAAATTGTAGAAAAATGTCAACTTTAACTTGTGAGTTAGAAAAATCAGTAAAGAAAATGTTAATATAATTATCCACATCATATGGCCTGGTAATATACTGACCTTCACATTACACTTACTTTTGACAATTTTCTGATTTACTACATAATTTCACTTAAAATGTTCCAGATGCTTTACTCTCATTTACAGAACTGCTTGTTTTTTTGTTTATATGCTTTTTAATACAAAGTCTGGACAAAAAAAGGTCACATTAATATTTTGTCTTTATTGACTGTCTTTAACTTTGATTATGGCACACATTTGTTGTGGCATCATTTCCACAAGTTTCTGCAATATCACAACTTTTATTTCTGCATTAATTTTTTCCCCAACATCTTGTACTGATGATGTTCAATTTGGACCACTGCACAAAGTGTTCTCCAGCACATCCCAAATATTCAACTTGGTGTTTAGGTCTGGACTCTGTGGTGGCCAATCCATGTGTGAAAATGATGTCTCATGCTCCCTGAACCAGTCTTTCACAATTTGAACCTGATAATTCCTGGCATTGTCATCTTAGAATATGCCTGTATCATCAGTAAAGAATAAATTCATTGATGAAATAACCCGGTCATTTAGTTTATTCAGCTAATCAGCTGACCTCATTTTCTGGGCACATAATGCTGCTGAACCTAAATCTGCAGCAACTCCAGATCATGGCACTGACCCCGGCTTGTAAAGTAGGCACTAGGCATGATGGGTGCAGCACTTCAGCCGCCTCTCTTCTTACCCTGATGTGCCCATCATTCTGGAACACAATAAATCTGGACTCATCAGAACACATGACATTCTCCAAAATTGCTCCAAAGTCCAATCTTTATGCTCTTTAGCAAACTGAAGCTATTTTTGCTGGTTAGCCTCACTGATAAGTGGTTTTCTTAAGGCTACACAGCTGTTGAATCCCAATCCCTTGAGTTCCCTCACACACTGTGTGTGTGGAAATGCTCTTACTTTCACTATTAAACATATCCCTGAGTTTGACTGTTTTTGTTTTTCTACAATTTGATTTCACCAAATGTTTATGTGATCACAGATTACAATCATTAAAGATTTTTTTTCCACATTCCAACCTGGAAGATGATGTTTCCCTCCCACTGTCTTTCCAATTTTTAATAATGAATTGGAGAGTTTTTAACCTGATTTTAATAGTTTTGCCATCTCCTTAGATGTTTTCTCTGCTTGATGTCAATAATCGGACATTTCTGAGACAGATTAACATCTTTTCCACGACCACAGGACGTGTCTTTGAACATGGTTCAAGAAACTCCTAAAATCCGAGCTCTTCAAAGAGCAGCTGCTCTAGTGATCCCAAATACTCCCATGAGTACTGATATGCACTTAGCATTCGATATCCAAATGTTAATGCTTAGTACTAGTAAATACTAGTACAACTCTATTTTTTTTCTGCATCTGTACTTTCCCACTATTGTAAGTCACTTTGGATAAAAGCGTCCGCTAAATGCAATGTAATGTAATGTAATGTAATGTAATGGTTGTTTAACAAATGAAAAACTACTCACTGCACCAGTTATGGTTAAATAACAGCTGCAACATGATCACCCATGCAGTAATTATCCAATGGGAGGTTCTTACCTACAGTGGAGGAATTAATTATTTGATCCTTTGCTGATTTTGTAAGTTTGCCCACTGACAAAGATATGAACAGTCTATAATTTTAAGAGTAGGTTTATTTTAACAGTGAGAGATAGAATATCAAAAAGAAAATCCAGAAAATGACATTGTATAAAATATATACATGTATTTGCATTTTGCAGAGAGACATAAGTATTTGATCCCCTAACAAACATTAAGAGTTCTGGCTCCTACAGTCCAGTTAGACACTCCTAATCAACTCGTTACCTGCATTAAAGACAGCTGTCTTAAATTGTCACCTGTATATGGACAATTCTTTTGACAACATAAATCTGCTTACACAATCTGATCATTCAGCTCTGACCAGCTGGGTCAAGCTCTTCTACTCATCCAACTGAGACCAGCAGAGTTCAGTTGGTCTACCAGCTAATATGGTCATCCAGGTAAACCAGCCATCTCCAAATTGGTTTAAGCTGTTTTTTCCAAACAGGATTTGTTCAGCTTGCAGGAAGCCAAACTGTTTCTGAAACCATTGAGCAGTTTGTGGACTTTAAGTGGACTGAGAGAAGTTTCCTCTGAGAGAAGAAGAAAACTGTAAACATTCAAAGGATTAGATTACATTATATATTCCTTTCAATAAGGAAGGAAGCTTTGTTTTAAGACTGAAGAAAAAAAAAGTATTTTAGCCAGGAGAGAGCAAGAGAGACAGTGTTCTGCAGTCTGGCACTCCTTTACTCTCCTGCTGTGCCTTGAGTGTTTTAGCCACAGGCAGCAGATGTACAGAAAGCAGCAGAGTTAAGTTTTAACTGCCTGTCTAATGCTCTGCACAATCCTCCTCTGTCTCTGTAATTACATCTATCCATCTTAAACTCGGTGCTTTGCCTGCTTCTGTCTTTGTTCACTGCGTTTGTTATTCTGACTTACATAGAAGATGATGTTCAGTATCAGCGAGTCTGCCAATGAGCCTGAAAAGCCCCTCTCATGCTTTCTCCCTCTCTGTCTTTCCTCTCTTTCTGTCCCTTTCCTCTCTTTCTGTCTCTTTCCATCCTTTTCCTCCCTTTCTGTCTTTTTCTGTCCCTTTCCTCACTTTCTGTCTTTAGTCTCTCTGTCCCCCTCTCTGTGCCTTTCCTCTCTTTCTGTGCCTTTCCTCTCTTTCCATCCTTTCCTCCCTTTCTGTCCTTTTCTGTATTTTTTCTCTTTCCATTCATTTCCTCTCTTTCTGTCCCTTTCTGTTTGTTTCCTATCTTTCTGTCTCTTTCTATCCCTTTCCTCTGTCTCCTATTCCTTTCTTTCTGCCCCTTTCCATCCCTTTCCTCTCGTTATGTTCATTTATTTTCTTTCTATCCATTTCTTCTCTTTATGTCTCTTTCTATCCCTTTCTGTCCCTTCTCTCTCTCTCTCTCTCTCTCCTACATTTTTCTTCTCATAGTCTTAAAGATACAGAAATTCGGGAGTTTTGTCATTCAGAATGTGTCCCTGACTGTCATCTGTGTTCTGAGCTTAATATTTCCATCCCATCCAGTTTGGAACTTTCTGAAATGAGAAAGTAGAAGTATGGACCTTCTCCAAGAATCCTCAGTCCTTGATCAAGTTTGACAGGCTGCAGTCTTTCCTGTCCAACATGTCAAAAGTGTGGTGAGTGGTGAGAGTTTCTGAATCCAGTATTGCCAGTATGAACGACTGTGCTGTCATATCAAAACCGTATTCCCTTCTCACTTCCCTTAGATGACATGATAAGCCAAAAGCATGTTTCTGGGAAACTTTTAGAATTCCAGCAGTCCATGGCATAGGTGTGCTCTTTGATTTTGTCCTCACATTAAGGCTCTGGTCAAAATTCCATTTTTATATCTTCTGTTGCTTTCAGAGAGACTGAAACTCTGGGTCATGAGTTCATCTCATCCCACTTACACTAATGTAATGCACTTCTTCTAAACCATCCATTCTCCTCAGTGTGTGCAAAACATACAAATCTGCTCATATCATACCAGTCAATCCTGTTTCAGTCACACCGGCTACGTCTCCCACTTTGTTTTCACTATTATTTTAAATAAAAATTCAAAACTGACATTGCATTATGGGATGCACTACACTGAAGTTAGCTCTTTCTGCATACTGGAGTGTTTTGCTGGAGTAGTTACCATCAGGATACCTCCATTTACAAACTGATGTTTTATTCCATTTCAAATACACCCTGTCTGACACCCTCTGAAAAAGTTCTGGGATACTGTATGTACTTTGCAGGCATCAGGGAAGAAACTGTATATGCAGGAAACTCCCAGAACTTCTGAGAGAGGTGAGACTTCTGACAGGTGTCTTTTTAAACATGCAGCTTTACTAAAAGCAGTGATGGTATTTTTTTTCTCCCCAGTGTATTAGTAGCCAAATAACCCACCCGTTCACTAGGACTCTCCCGATCATTTGTAACATCCCTGACTCTAGGAGGGTGAAGACCAGTACAGGTCTGCTTCAATGCATGTGAAGTCAGCCACCACCTCTTATAAAACTGCTGCTGATGCATTTGCAGACACTCTTATCCAGAGCGACTTACAGTTGGGGTTTTACATGCTGTGCTCAAGGGCACTTCAGTCATGACCTTCCTTGTGCTTGAACTATCTACCCCACAATACAGTTACTGGCATAAAAGCGCAGTTCTGATGGATCTCCTGGCAGATATCTCAGCCAGCAGACATTACTTAGTAGTGCTGGGAAGAGAGCACCATCTACCTTCCCAGAGACAGCACAGCCAATATTGTTCTCTCAGGCCCCGGCTGCCGATTGTAAGCAGCATGACCTGGGTTCAAATTTGTGAACTTCTGATAATAATGTTGGCACCTTAGTTCACTGAGACACCTGGGGCCTCGGACTTGTGGCATACTAACAAAATTATACAAAATCACTTATATAACTCTACGAGATTTTATCCTAGAAACAAAACAAATCATACCCCAACCTTAAAGGGTCTATTTTCAAAGGTAAATAGTTTGAATCTTAAAACATTTGTATATTCTTGTGAGAGGAGCTTAAATAAGCAGAGACATGGCTGTGAGAGTGACATCTATGCATATTTCCTCACCAAAAATACGCTCTGTCATTCATATGATAATGACATTGTAATTCCAGACATTCCATTGCTGGGTTCCAGCGGCCTGGAATCTGTGGAATGTTGATGAACAAAGGCCTCTCACCTGAGGTGAACCTGAACAATAGACCTCTCCTGAGTGTTTGACATCTATCTCATAAATATTCAATCTAGGAACCACTGAATGAGTCAAATACTTCAACTCACATTAGTTAATCTTTAGAAATAAAATCACATACAATGTCTAAACACTGTAATGAACAGTGTGTATCCAACATCTCTGTTTATTCAGATCTGAGCTCAAAAGTCTTGACTAGAAATGTTTAGAGTGTTTTTTCACAATATATCAGCACATCTGAAAACAGGTTTTTGAAAAGTCCAAGTTTAGAGCAGATTTAATCAAAATATAGATTTATGACTCTCTTACTGTTTGACACTGTTGTTGATGTGTTTGCTGAACAAAAGTCTGTGTAACACTTTGGGGTTTATTTAAAAAAAAGTAAAGACTACAGAGGGTTGAAGCTAATACTCAATATGGGGTCATTTGATCATAATGTCAGCATTAGTTTGCTGAGTGACTCGGGGCCGGCAGTGATGGTACTTTTTAATGTCCATGATGTGAAGAATGTAAGTATTACACCAACTGCAGCAGAAGCTCAGCTCTCAATAAGAGATCCATTCAACACTCAGCACCACAAGTGAGTAACTGATAAAGGTGGGTTGTTTAGGCTACTTAAGCTTTACAAAATGTGGAAGACTGCTAAACAAATGTAACTGCAAAGTAAAGATATGATCAACAAATGATCCTATTAAAAATTATTCTCTGTTTCATAATGAAGGGTTTGTTCCCATCCAGGCAACAGAGTGAAAATGCCACATTTTATAATCAAACACCCACCATGATGGAGTGTCTGAGACTGTGAGGTATACAGCAAGTTTATAATCATATCATTCCATTTATTACAACCCAAGCAGACACATCAGGGCCTTGTGCAGTTGTATTCATCACATGAAAATCACATTAGTTATGAGTCACAGTCTCTAGTTGAGACTGTTGGTAATTGTGTAGATGCATGCTGTTTCTTTTCTTCTAAGGTTTGTTAAGGTGGAATAGAACCCAAAGCAGCACATAATAAAATGATTTCATAACACTGTCAGCAGCACTCAGGAGGACCAGGTCTCAGACACGCCACCAATCACCCCACCGAGCTCACAACATCACATACATGCCTCTAGTATCATAGTGGGGTGAAAAGTGGGACTGAATTAGCAGGGCCCCAGGTGGGGGGAGGACTGGAATTTTAGTTTCCTTTAAATATTAAAGGACCCAGAATTTGGTTGTACACCCCTGAATTTGGTTCTACACCCAGCCGGAGGAAAAGGCCTGCACTACCACACCTGTCCACTGGAGGTCAGAATCCCCCTCCTGCTGATTAGTAGTCATGGAAACACACACCTGGTCAGTGTTGAAAGCAATTGGCCCCTGTTTAAAAGGAAAGATTCAACAATGGCTGAATCAATAATCAATGAATGTCTGTTTTGGTGTTTGTCTAGCTGACGCAAGCCTGGCTGACCACCAGCCTAGCCAAGCAGGACCTTAGTGCTCTGTCAAGTTAAGTAAAAGTTCAGTTCCTGTGTGCCACAGCCTGTGCCCTTTGTGTCCCACAGCTTAACGGTCACCATAGATCCACAATGCTGCAATTACTGCAACAGCTCCATGGCTATAGCTCTACACCTACTACTACAGTTCAAGTATATGTCTATGTTTCAGTTCATAGATATACCCCCCAGGGGTTTTCTTCCTTCCCACCATGGACTGTACCCTGTCTGGCTCTCTAGTTCAGTTGATTTGTGCCTTAGCAACACACTAATTGAGTTATCCTTCTAGTCCTGATTTGATGATCCTAAAGTTCTGGACGCTGCAGTGTTTGGGACCATCTCCCAATTACCAGCAGAAATGTGAAGTGTTTGTGTCTGTAGCCAATCCATCCATCCATTTTCCCACCAACGTAATCCTTATCAGGGTCGTGGTTGGGCATGGGCAGTACACTATCCCAACTAAGCCCAAGACAGGGTACCAATCCATTGCTGGGTATACACACACAGAGACACACACACATGGAAATTTTAGAGTTTTAGAAATTTTAGAATCCACCTGACCTCCATGTTTTTTTTGGATTGTGGGAGGAAACCGGGGAGAGATGGGGACTTGAATCCAAGACCCCAGCACTGAGAGGTGAGCATGGTAACCACCAAAACACAGTGCCACCTGTCTGTATCCAGTGACGCTCACATTAAACACACATTTCTACACCATGTGGCTTACATCACTCATTTTAGACATTTTCATCATTTTTAATGAACTACTGTATTAATGTAACATACTGTACATGCATCTTTATATATTCAAATTATTGTCTTGTCATTTTTCTGACATCTATTTCATAAACAAATATAAAATAATCTATTAAACGTATTAAACATAATGATGCCAAACCAGCTTATTAAAATTTTAAACTCACTTAATAAATGATTAAAAAGGCTTATTTTGGAAAATAGCTTAGTTACTAATTTTATAATTTATTTAAATGTTCAGTATTTGGTCACATGTTTCATTTTGATCTCAATTTTATTTCAGTGCATCCACTCTTTATAGTAATCAGTGTGTACACACACACACACACACAGTCTGAGAGGAAATCTCACCAGTTCACAGTTAAGTCACTTGATTTGCTCAGAAGTGAAGGTCTTCCTCAGGTATGTACAATAAACATTTGGTCCATTAGTTTGGCTTTGATGTCAGGTTTCACTGCTCTTGGACATTCACCTCTTTTAATTCACCTTGCATGAGTGTGTAAATCCACAATGTCGACGTCTACAGAACCTGCACTTATGGTACTTAAGTGTTTAGAATGTCAAACTGAAGATTTCTCACTGCTCAGTTTCACAGGCTCACCTCTGTGGTGTCACAGCTATGAATTTGACACAGTCCTAATATCTGAGCTTAGTTTTGATGATTTGTATTAAAATCTCTTAATGTGACGTGTAAAAGGACTCAGGAGTGCTCAGCATTGTCCACAACATCCAACCATCAACTTCCAAAATCTGAAATATCCATACACAGCTGAATAAATTATCCAGTGCTTCTGTTCTACTCTTTTCCCTTCATTTCCTTCTGTCTCTCTCAGCTGTTCACTGCCTTTCATGCTCATCCAGTTTTTAACTACCCAAATATATTCACAACAACAGGTTCCTTTTCTTTTTACCAAAAGTGCTTTTTGGCGACTGCAGTAAATTTGAAAAAGTTGCCCAAAAACTTGTACCCTTGAATTTTTATCCACTCCTGATTATTTTACATTGGCCCAATTTGGCAGGAAAACCATGAAACTGGCATCCTGAGGACCAGGCGTTACAGGAGAAGGTCGGAGTGAAGCTTAGTATTATGAATCATTCACGTTAGAAACTGACCCCATTAAAATGTCCAGAGTAATCTTGAGCACTAACAGCTTAATGTTGACAGCCCTTGTATATGTCATTATGTGGACATTTGGTCCCAACTTGGAAATGAACACACACACACACACACACACACACACTTGAGACATTCAGAAGCTACAGAAAGGTTCAGAGTGAACAGTGTAGCAGTTTTCAGTGATATGTCTTTTCTTCATCACTCCTCCTGAGTAATCCACTATAATAACGTCTCCTTGTCTCTGTGCCATACAGGCTTCCATTTAATGCATAATTGGATGGAAACAATTTGACAGAAGGTACTTTTCTTAATTAAAGCTCTATGCAGTTGAAGCTCAGCCAAAGCTAACATTTAGCAGACGCAGCACTTGGAGAAGTTGAAGCTTAGTGGGAACCTCACACTGAAAGGCACCTGATATGAGCATGTTTTGAGTCGATCACTCTTAACACTCCTCACTGATTTTGCCGTATTTGGGGTGTAATTCTACAGCTGACTGCATGGTCCTGTCATTACACATCCATTCAGTGTATTTGCACCATGCTTGTAGTGTTGTCAGTGGTAGAAGCTTTGGAACAGTGTTTGCTGTAGAAAGTGCCATTAAAAGCTTATGGAAGTGAAAGCACACGTATCCTGAAGTGAAGCATTTCAATCAGGGCCTGTTCTATTGTCTCTCATGTACACAGGTACTGTATTGTATTCACATGGTTTTCAAGTGGATAATCACTGCAATAATATCACATTACTGTGCTGACTTGCTCAATGTGGGCATCTCTCCTGTTGTGTAAGCAGCCGTTGAGAATATGAAGCATTATGTAACTGAGCTCTGTGACTCTAGATTGTAGGGAAAGTGAAGACAGTGATATTATGCTAAATGTCTGTGCATTCATTGCTCACCTGCGGCTTGTGAATCTGTAAGATGATTTCTCATCATTTTTACATTACAGAGATGCTGAATCATTTGTCAATGTGTCTGTATGAAATGGGCTATAACACTGTTATGGTAATGAGCTGCTGTGTGTGTGTGTGTGTGTGTGTGTGTGTGTGTGTGTGTGTGTGTGTAAGAGTTTCAGAATGAGTGAATGAAAAAAGCGAAAGGGTGGGAAACTGTCCCTGCGTGAGAGAGTGAATGATGAAATGTGTGGGTTCTTAGCTGAGTGAGTGAATGAGTGACTGACAGTTTGAGTGAATGGTATTGAATTAGTGTCACAATCACTATTTACAATGATAGTGAAGTGGGTGAGAGTGAGTTAATGAGAACGCGTGAGGGGATTAGTGAGTGAGAATGAAAGTGAATGAGAATGAATAAGCGGATGAGGTTGAGTGTGTGAATGAACGAGTGAATAAATGAGCGGATGAGTGAGAAAATGAATAAATTGGTGAGTGAGGGAGTGAAGTGGTGAGGAAGTGAAGGAGTGAGGAAGTGAATGAGTGAATACAGAACAAGTGAATTAGTTACTGAGTGAATGAATGACTAACGTGCAAAATGGTGCTTGAGCAAAAAGTAAAACAGAACTATGCCTGGTCTGTTATCCTGTGTGTGTGTGTGTGTGTGTGTGTGTGTGTGTGTGTGTGTGTGTGTGTGTGTGTGTGTGTGTGTGTGTGTGTGTGTCTTTACATAACCACTCCTCTCACTCTGTCTCACACACTGACATCCTGTTCTCTCATATTAAAGGTGAGGTGGTGTGAACTATCCAGCACCTCCATCAGTTATCTGGTACCCCCCACACCCCACCACTCACAGTGCAGTCCAGAATAAACACACACATTTGTGTGAGGGGACAGCACAGCATTAGAACAGGACTTGTATTCATCAACTGAAGCACAAGACTGAAGAGTGATGGCATTACTAAATGTCACACATTCAGTCACTTTGTCCTCACATCCACTTGTTTCTGAACTTACTCTGTTGTGTATCAGTGTGTACTCTGTGTATTTTCTTGTATTTCTTTCTTGTGGGGACCAAAAGTCCTCATAATGATAAGAATGTGTGTCAGACCTGTAAAAGTGGGGACATTTTACTGGTTCTCACAAGAAATGTGCCCATTTCACCATTTCTTTACATTTTTGGCACAATTAGAAGAGCAGAAGCTGGTTTAGGGTTATTGTTACTCAGTATTACGGCTAAAGGTTAAGTGTAGCACAGAGGTTTACATGCAGTTATACAGAAATATATATATATACATCCCACATCAGAAATACTAAACCCAGTTTAAAGAAAGTTGGGAAACTTTCCAAAAATGGACTAGACACTGAAATCTGTCAGATCTGAAGTTTTAACAGAGGAAATGACAGTGTTTTCAGTGTTTTCAGTGTTTTCAATGCTTTCAGTGATGAACTTTTTATCATATATTCTAAATATAAACACATCTAGAACTTGATGCCTGAACAAGTTGAGACAGAGGGGACAGTAGCACTGTTCTACAGTAGTAGTTTAACTGGTAACACATTTCAGCTTGTTTCTGCAGAAAATGGACATCAGCTCTACATGCCAGAGATGAAAACACCAACGAAGAGTGCAAAAATAAATATAAATAAAAACATGGGTGATGTACTATTGATGCAGAGGCTTAGATTGATATTTTGGAGAGAGACATGCTGCCATGAAGACATCTTTTCCCAGGAATTTCAGCAGCACAATGTCAGACCTCATTCTGCACAAGTTACAACAAAGTGTCTTTGTAGACAGAGAGAGAGAGAGCGCTTGCCTGGCCTGCCTGAAGTCCAGATCTGTCTCCTGTTGTAAGTGTGTAGAGCATCATAAAGAGAAGAATCGGACAACAGTGACTGTTCAGCAGCTGAAGTCTTGTTTACAACAAGAATGGGCAAAAATTCCACTTACAAAACAATTAGCATCTTCAATTCCCAAAAGCTGATAAAAGTATATTTTAAGAAGATAAACATGCCTCGGTCTCAGCTTTGAGAGTGATGCAAGCGTCAATTTTTTACATTTAACAAATACAATTATGTTTATCTTTGGAAACAGTGAAAATATTTTCATCCTTTAATCTATTGTTCTGTTAAATAAAGGTTCAAGTGAATTAAAAAAAAAATTTTTAGAAACTTTTAGAAAGTAGCATTTTTATAAAGTGCCCCATATTTTCTGGAAATGGGGTTTGTGCAAACATTCACTTCAAATCAATGACTTTAAATGGACTGAGTATAAAGAGGTGTGTAGAGGAAAAACGTTTTTAAAAAGGGAAGCTTATAGTTGTTGTCTAGGGGTAAATATGACCAAATTCTCTAAACTTAAGTGTGTGCAGGCAGACGGGATAGTCAGGATTTAAAGTACACTGCTCAAAAAAATAAAAGGAGCACTTAAAACAACACAATGTAACTCCAAGTCAGCCACACTTCTGTGAAACCCACCTGTCCAGTTAGGAAGCAACACTGACTGTGCATCAATTTTACCTGCTGTTGTGCAAATGGAACAGACAACAGGTAGAAATGAGAGGCAATTAGCAAGACAACCCCTATACAGGAGTGGAATATGGAATACTGGATACTGGAATATTTTATTCACTGAGATCTAGGATGTGTTATTTTAGTGTTCCCTTTATTTTTTTGAGCTATGTGTATGTGAGTGCAGACCACTGAGGACCCAGCTTTCCTCCAATAGGATACTATATATATGTTCTATACTGTTTGGATATAAACACTCATAAACATTCATGTATTCATTGCATGTTTATTTACACTCTTATTTACGTAATCTGTCAGACACTCTTATCCAGAGTGATGTACAGCGGTGTTTTGTTTCCATTAAGAGAATTATCTCAACTAGTACACACAGGTTAGAGTCCAAACTACTCTTCAGTTCAGACACTGTTAGAACTAAACATGTTCATGATATTAATGTCATTGTCAATGCCGCGTAACATAAAAACAAAAATATTTAGCATTTAACCTAAAAACAGGAGTAGCAGACAAGTTTTGTAGATCAGTGGTTCCCATCACTGGTCCTGGAGCTCTGCATTCCTGCACATTTGTTCTTTCTTGCTTTAACACACATTTACTCAAGAAGTGCTTATTAATTAGCCTGGATCAGGTGTGCTGTGAGCAGATAAAACACAAAAATGTGCAGAGCAAGAGGTGCTCCAGGGACAAGGTGGGGTACAACTGTTATAAAATTACTTAACCAGTTATCATAGCATACAAGACAAATGTGTGATGATTCAGTGTACAGAGAGCTTATAGGGCCATTAGCCTTGTAGACCCAGAACAAACCTAAGGAAGCAAGTTTCAGACGGCTAAACACGTCCTGACTCTCACACAGAGGTGATACACTCCGTAGTGCTGGTCACACACATTCCACAGTCACACCTGACGGCCACGGGGTAGGTGTAGCGGGGATCCACGCCGGCCGAACAGTTGGGCAGATGGACGGTCACAACCTGTGTCTCGTTATAGGTGCACACCCTCTGGTAGGACTCAATGAAGGGTGGGTCGAGGACCGGCTTCTGTTGGAGATAGAATACAGTGCTATGCGAGAAGTTGGTTTATACACTACATATGCTGCACTGACCTCCCCAGTAAACTTCTCTCTTCATAACATAAGTGAAGAATCCTAAATTGACTCGTCACCAAGTCTGTGAGAATACAGGGACGTCTAGTTCAATCACGTTTTCACGCTTTTCACTTTAGACCACTTTCACAATCCAATAAGCTTCACGCAGAGATGGAAGTTTCTTGATTATTTGGGTCAAAGTAATTGCTGTAAAAGCTTCAACTGTGGCTTAAAAAAGAATTAGAAGCACAATCAATAATTCAGAAGCAGTGGAAGGTAAAATCAAATGCCAGCGCAGCACTGGGGTAGTGTTAAGTGTGTGTCTGATCTGTGTGTTCAGCCTTTCAGAACCAGTTTGTTTATTTCTAAAACCTGCATTAAATGGACTAAACCATTAGTTGATCAAACATTTGTTTCTTACTGATATGTTGACTTAATTACCCAACTCTGATTCATTCAAGTGAGAATTAAGTCATTATGGTATCATGCTGCCCCCCCCATCCCCCATCCCCCCCCCCCGCAGGATTTCTGAACAGAGTCTTCACCAACAGCCACAGCTGGAACCACCTGTGTGTACCACCTGCTCGTGTACCATCTGTACAGGTACCAGGTGGTGAAGAAGAATTGGTCTCACCTCCCAGGTCTCGCAGCGCCCCCAGCAGGCATCAGTAGTGATCTGCAGGCCTTTGCAGCCAGGCTTACGAGCCACAAAGGTGAACTCTCTAACAGCACAGCCAATAAAACGCTGCAGATTCACCCCTGAAGCCTCGCGCAGACCACCAACACACAGCCCGGCACATAAGACCACACAGCCTACTGTGAGTGGAGAGAGCCTGTGAACACACACACAGACAGAATGTTCTTGATCAATAATTAATTGCCTCTTTAATTAATTCTATGATACTGTAGTAAATGTCCTCATGTGCAACATAATTAATATAATTAGCAGCTATAACAGCTGTGTATGATCAGGGACAAATGTTTGGACCAAATAAAGAGTGTTTATGTGCTCATCTTCCACTTTACTCAAACTACTCACTCCCACCCACTGTACAATTCATGATGTACTCTATCTTATAAGTAAGGCCCTACTAAATGCCTGGCTGTGACAATTATTTTTCCTCTTATTAGACCATTTGCTATGAAGTGCTGTGAAAACTCTACATTTAAGTGTTTCGTACCTTAATTGTGGTACTGAAAATAGCATGCAGACCTTATTTGGATTCATGTAACCATTCAAGGTGAAATATTTGATAGGGAAGGGGGCTCCCAAAAGGGAAGAACTGATGTCAAAGCCATTTGATGCTTGATTGAAATATGCTTTACCTAAACATGAGGCTAACAGACTAGTAGGGTTTCTGAGAGGGATGTGCCTCCACAGCCAGGCACTCTTTCCTGGGCAAATCAAGTAACTCTAGACTGTCTGTACTGATTGCTAAGAAAGAAGAATTAAATTGTGAGAAAGATAATTGCAGGGTTCAAGCCTACACTTACAATGTACATTCACTGTGATTAGCAAGTTTAATAACTGCTGTGAAATATGTCACGTGTCTTATAAAATCTGAAATCTGCAGTATTTGAGATATGAAGTCAGTGAAAAAAAATTGTTAGGGCCACACTTATACCTCCGCTATGTGTTGTCATGCTCAAAGTGACAGTTACTGTATGACCTGTTCATCACTGGTCAGCATCTGTCCACAGGATCACTGTTTATCAGATATCAACCAAGGTGTCAAAAGTGTTCACATTCATTACTCAGGTAGAAGTATAGATACTAGGGTTTAAAAGGACTTTTATAGAAGCTGAAGTATCAACTTAAGCTTTTTACTCAAGGAAAAGTACAAAAGTTCTGGTTTTAAAACTACTTAAAGTATAAAAGTCATGTAAGGAAAACAAATGTCAAAACTTAGGCTGTACCACAGGGGCATATAGTGCACTACCCCCCCCACCCACAAATTAATTTTTTTCTAAAAGCCGTAATGACTATAATGTTATATTAAAATGCTAATGTTGATGTTTTTGGGATGTACTGACTACATGTCTCAGCTGCATATATGTCCCTAAAAAATTAAAACATTTGAGTAATTTCAAATATATTAGCGACCATATATGTGTAGTACTGAGCTTACTGGAGAGTGATGAGACACATGACGTGCAGGTGTGATGGATCGCTTACCAGTAGGGTATCAGAAAGGTATGTTTATACTTATCATCCAACCACAGTCACATTCACTCTTTCTGGATGGTGCAGTTTATCTGGAGAGGATGTTTTTTAATGATAAATACGTATAAATAATGAGGCTGTTTTTAAAATGTAAGGAGTAGAAAGTACCGATAATTACATGAAAATGTAAGTAAGTAGAAGTAAAAAGTCATCAGAAATTAATTACTCCAGTAAAGTATAAATAACCAACATTTCTACTTAAGTATAGTAATGAAGTATTTGTACTTTGCTACTTGACACCTCTGGATATCAGTTGAGTGGGGGAAAATTTTCAACATATTAGTGACACTGACGAGTGTTATAGTAGTGTGTGAGTGTGTGTGAGTGTGTGTGTGTGTGTGTGTGTGTGTGTGTGTGTGATGCTGGTGCAAGTGTATCAGACACTGTTGCTGGAGGTTAGTGTCACATTAGAGGACCACCACCCAAAAACAGCTACAATCTCTAACAAAATATGGGTTTCTAAAAAGTGTCTCAGTCTACTCAAATAATACTGAAATTAAAATTCAGAGAAAAATGTATTACATACTTTAATGTGAGTATATAAACGAATGCTTTGGCAGAATAAAAAAATGACTAAAATGGTTTAAAATAGGAAGATCTCTGCCTTACCATGGTTTCTGAAAGCTCCAGAAGGCCATTGATGATGCGGATCAAAGTTGAACAAATCGATACACTAAATTTTCTTAAGATTTATCTGTTGACTTGGCCAGAAGTGGCTGAAGTTCTTCAACTGAAAGAAACCTTTAGGTTATTGTGTCTAAGTCAGGAACTTGACAGCTATTTATTTGAAACAAGCCTACCATGTAGACCAAAAGGAGAAAGTGGCTGTCTCAGCGTCATTAATTCCATTTCTGAAGAACCCAATCAGCAGTGAAACCTCTGTGGCTCTATCTGTCTGTATGAGTAAGAAAACAGGGGATAATCTTGCCTTCAGGCATTGTTAATGAACATCTCTGGCGTCTTGTCTCTCTGCTGTCTCACCTGCACTTCAGGTCCAGCCCTGCCCCTTCCATTAGCCTAATGAGCAGGAAACAGGTGGTTTTTGTTCTGACTTAACCACACGGAAAAGTTAGAGACATTCTTTTATCCCTTAAATCCAACCATCCATCCATACATCAAGAAGAGGAGTCAGAAGAACAGAGAGACAGACAGTGTAAGGCCATGAGATTGTGTGGTGATGTCATTGGTACCAGAACTGCAAATTTATTATCATGGCTGACTTGCCTCCGGAGGGATTCACATACATCCAGCTGATTGCAACTCCTGCTGAAATAAGCTCCCTGTCACTCAAAGTCCTCTCAGTAATATCAAGAGGCTTTATTAAAGTCATTCTAAATTAAGAGTGACTGCACACTGTTTGGGTTTGATAAGTGCCACATTCAATCTATCTGCCTCTAACAGGCTGCCAGAACACTTACAGTTCATTTATTATACTTTCAGACTACGCTGTAATCCAGACATTAGATGACCTGTTGAGGCCTTTTTAATAAATCTGTCACTCTCTTTGTAGAAGATCAATAATTTTTCACTTAGAAACTCAATATAAAAATAACATTTGACCAAAAGTGTTTTACGTCTTACTGCATGTTACAGGTAGAGACCTACAACATTCATGGCTCTGAAAATCATGCCATGGACCATGGTATGAGCCTTTGCCCACAAATAACATCATTTACCCTGAAAAGTCATCACAGTTCTAATTTAAGCAGTTTGTACCACACTTACAGGTTCTGATGTTTGACCCAAGAGTGATGAAATGAGTGTTTCCCCTGCTTGTGTGAGCTAAGCCTCACTGAAACACAATGCTATATCATAAGGCATATGTGTACTCATTGCTGTAAAATGCAGTGATTTGGAGAAAGGTCTTGAGGTATTAAATTCTCATAATCCTATCAATGGAATATGAGGGGTCTAAACTCACTTGGTAAGTTATCGATACTTAGTAGTGAATTGGAAAGACTGAACATCAGCATTTGTGGATTGTCTGA
>BRDA01011760.1:8116-20784 GCA_036984385.1 Crenuchus spilurus
TATATGCTAGGTTATTATTGCTAGGCCTATATTATTATTATTGTTATTGTTTTTATTATTGGTAATATTATTATATATATTTTATTACTGTTGTTATTGTTGTTATTATTGTTATAGTTATTATTATTGGTCATATTATATATACTTGTTTTATTACTTTTATTATCATCATCACTCGGTGTAAGTGTAATTTCTTCACTTTTGTTTGAAATAATTTGGATGTTTTTTCTCAGTTTTTAATAAACTTTATGATTTAATGATGTGTGTGTGTGTGTGTGTGTGTGTGTGTGTGTGTGTGAGAGAGACTATCTGGGGCTCAGGTCAGAGTCCAGACTTGGACACGTTATTTAAACACATGACGGTTCAGAATACTGCTTTCTGATTGGTGTATTAGAAATGAAGCTGTGTGGTTGATTTGTTTGATGCATTATAATGATCCAGTTGCTTACATTTCAAAGTGGGCGGGCACTTGCTGCATCTGCTCTGTACTAATAATCAATGAGTCGGGGATGTTTTGTGATTTTCCGCGTCCGCGTGCTCGCTCCCCACTGCCGTAGTGTCTGCGCCCCCCATGTTGAGAACCACTGATTTACATAAAAATAAAAATGTGCATACAGATCTTTAAGGTCTCAACATTACATGAGTTTTAGTTTTGTACTCATTCACTAAAACTGATTCTAGTTTTTCTTCTCTACTTCTATCTCTGGCAGAGACATTTTTTAAAGATCAAAGTAAGTCCTAACACACACCCAAAGGCAAGTTTGTGATACCTTAAGTAAGACATGAATGTGATTTGAGTTGAGAGATGTTATAATTTATCTTCATGGAAATAAGAGGGCTATTTAAGTGACTATTGAGTTCTAGTTTTGTTTGTTAGCTGTGTTCTAACACAAAAGCAAAAAGGTGATGTTGAACATGACTTGGCTGATTAGTCACTTTTGAGGTAAGTGTAAAATTGTATACATTTTAATTTTTGAGTGAACCATTCCTTAAAGAAGTGACGATGCAACTAGATGAAAAATGTTTCGTAGGTTGGCTTTGTGTGATCAGTACTTTTACTAAATCAAAGTGTGTTATCTTGTACTTCAGGGGTGAAAGTTTGTTGTGTTTTCAGGTGAATCCTGACTATGAGGAAGAGTCTCATGAATCACGTTCCTCGGTAAGCTTCCTCATACAGCGTACCCTCTTATCTTAGTGTGAGAGAGACATACGTTTGAGTTGTTATCTGAACTCTATCTTCTTTTCTGCTCTAGGTGGGAGATTTTGTTCCCTTTAACTTCCAGGTATCATCTGTTGGGTAGTTAGAATGCATATGAGCTTAAAACCAGCAACAGTTTTGTGCTCAGGAATTGCAAAGCTGTGTACCAATGTGTACAAAATTTACTTAAACTTTCACATGTCTGTGTACAGTGCCACATAAAAAAATTAATATTGTGACAAAGTTGTTTATAATTTATGACCCTGCCTGGGAAAACCCAGCCAAGGTCGCTACAGGTAACTTATTGAGATCATTTTGCTCAGCCTGTCCAACAAAAATAAGCTGCTTGGTTTTATTGCTTTAATTGAAAGATAAAAGTCTCAAATCTCTATAGTAGTTAGCTTAAAACTTAAACTCACCAAAAATGTGGTTTTTGTGCAGCAAGCCATTCAGCGAATTTGCAGGTTTTACCCGAAAAACGGGTTTCCATGACCTCTCGAATCCTGATTTAGAACTACTTCTACTGCGTAGGTACACAAGCTTGTTGGGTGTCATTCGGCTCCTGAACTTGATATTTATTAATGTCTTGTGACACAAATAAACTGAGTTGAGTTTCAGTATGCTATGTCTCAGAAAGTATAAGAGATAATTGGCTGAAATTTTGTGTGAGGATTCCTTTAACAGCACTCTTTTCAAATATGCATATAACTCGTATTTCAATTTTTATTTATTTATTTTATTTTATTTTTTTTTTACTTTGGCTGGGTTTTCCCAATGTCTATTCATTACATATAAAATGATCAGTCTGGCTTATAGCTTACACAGTAAATCTGCCAGTGTTAAATCAACACTATTAGAGTTAAATTTACACTGAGGGTGTCAAAATGTAACACTCTCAGTGTAAATTTAACTCTAATAGTGTTGATTTAACACTGGCAGATTTACTGTGCATGAACATCAGAAATCCAGAATCTCGGACTATTATTCATTTTGAGTTTATGTAAATTACTATTCAAACAGTATCAACATTAAAACAAAAAAAAAATGCTTGAAATATGTTACATGTGAACTTTTTCATGATATTCAGCTCTTTGGAGTGTAATAGTACAAAACTCCATATGCATTCTAAAGCTTTTTCATACACGTGTACTCTGGATATCACCATGTTCTTATACATCAACATGTGCATGCTACACCCCGTTCACACTATTGGATGTAGTGGCTCTGATTGTATACCACTTTCTTTGGTATCCCATTGTACTCTTAATATTTTTTGCCCAGTCCTCCTGAAACACAGCTGTGTTTTTGCTAAATTATTAGTGTCGCCACACGTAACTAGATGTATATTCTGTGTATGCATGTTTGGGTCACTGGCCTTTTGTAAAAATAAATCACAGAGGGAAAATCACGGTGACTTCTTCACTTTTAGTCATTGATCAAAGCAAAGACTCCGTGTTGATTTCATCCATCGAAGTCTGTGTTCCTGAAGGGCCCATGTCTAGCACAGTTTGTTGATTTCCCTGCCTCAACTCATTAGTTAATTTGCAGGTTTAGGAGGCGTGTTTTAGAGGAGAAACTGTCAACCTGTGTAGGACCAGATCTGAAGGACCCTAGACTATGTATAGTACTGAAAAGATTTGCAATAATAATTTTTTTTCTACTTTTTTCATTTGAGGCACCTGTTGAATAAATTCAGCTAAACAGCCACAAGGTGGTGATGTGCTCCCAAAAAAGTGTTTGCAGTGAAAAAGCAGACCTCTAGATGGCAGTATGGCGCCACTAATGAGACTCTTCTTTTCTTCCCTGATCATCAGGACGTTTTTCACTTAAACTGAGTTTGTTTTGACTTCAGAAGCTTCAGAGAGTAAAGTTTAGAATTTCCAGGTAGCATTTAAGCTTTGAGTGGAGGCATTGTTTTGAGCATCATTAATAAGAAGCTAATAATAAGTAATAATAACAGTGGATGTTTTCATCATGAACTGATCATTTTCATCTTATTGAATGACTTGATGGTACAAGGTTTAATCACAGAATATTGAGGGGAAAATCACAGTCAGTGTAATCAGTGTCTTGAAAGCTTGCATGCGACTTCCTGTGAGTATCAGTAAATGCAAGTATCGCTACTGTTTGTACTTAACACAGAATAATTTGACTGAACATAATGAGCAGATGACATATGTCATATTTGTGTTGATGTGAGAGTGCCATGTTGTGTCCTCTGTTGCTTGGTAACAGTGTCTCTTGTGTTTCAGCTGGACTCGGAACATGAGGCTCTGCGAGCACGTCTGCGCACACCCAACGAGAAGGTCATGTACACCCTCGTCTCCGTTCCCGACGGCAACGACATCTCTTCCATTTTTGAGCTGGACCCTACCACTCTTAGAGGGGGAGACTCCCAAGTACCCAGGTGCATGGTAGACCATACAAGCTTTAAAGTGTTGGGGAAACTCCTTTTCTTCAGAGAAATGCTCACATTTGTTGCATTTTAGTAACTATTATGAGACATTTAATGTGCAGCAAAGATATACAGCTGTGCTTGATAGTTTGTGAATGCTTTGGAGTTTCCTAAATTTGACCTAAAACTTCATCAGATTGTCATTAAAAGTGGGTAAAGAGAAATAATCAAAGAAAGGAGTGGTCAGGAGTGGCCGAACAACAAAGGAACCCAAGGTAACATCAGGAGAACACTGAATAACAATTGTGTGCATCGCAGGGTTGCGAGGAAAAAGCTGCTGCCCTACAAAAAGAACACTGCTGCCCATGTCCATTTTACTTAGGATCACATGGACAAGCCAGAGGGCTGTTGGAACAATGTTTTGTTGCTGAATTAGTCCAAAAGAGATCTGTTTGATGATGTTTAAATGATGTTATATTTGGAGAAATTGAAAACACTGCATTCCAGCAATAAAATCCTCATCCGTCTGTGAAACATGGTGGTGGTAGTATCATTGTTTGGGCCTGTTTACCTTCACCTGGGCAAAGACAGCATGCCATCATTAATGGAACAATTAATTATTCCAGCAAATTCTACAAGGAAAATGTCAGAACAGCTGAATCTCAGGAGATTGTGGGTCGTGCAGCAAGACAACAACCTAAGCATGCACGCTGTTCTACCAAAGAATGGTTAAAGAAGAATAAAATTCATGTTTTGGAACAGCCAATCCAGTGTCCTGACCTTAATTGTGGATAGGATTGTTGAAATGTTGTGGAAGGACCTGAAGCAAACATCTAACGTGTGTAAACCCACCAACATAACCGAGCGGAAGCTGTACAGAGGAATGGGCTAAAATTCCTCCGAGCTGATGTGCAGGACTGATGAACAATTACCGGAAATGCTTAGTTGCAGTTATTGCTGTACGAAGGGGACACAGCAGATACTTTGAAGCAGTGGTTCACATACTTTTGCCACTCACAGACCTGTAATATTGGATTGTTTTTCTCAATAAATCAAAGACCAAGTCCAGTATTTTTGTCTCATTTGTTTGATGTGGTTTTCTTTATCTGTTTTTAGGACTTATGATGAAGTTTTAGGTCAAATTTATGCAGAAATACAGAAAATTCTAAACTATTATCAAACTTTCAAGCACCATTGTAAGCTTATGTTAAAATTGTGTGGAATAATTTGATTTTATTGCATCCAGTGAGTGGAGGATTAAGTCAGAATGGTAACCAATTTTACGAAAGTGCTTAACATGGTCAGTAAGGTCATGCTAGTGTGTCTCCATGTTTTTGATGCGGTAACATTTTTTTTGGGTGAAGAATTCCTTAAAACTGTCTGGTTTTAGTTGTATGCGGTCCTGAAAGAGGGATTAGCTGCAGTGGGGTTGGGGGTTAATTGGGGATTTTTATTCTTGGCTGCGGTCACATGATGCACATGACGGTTCTGTAGTGTGACGGACTTTTTTTTTAACGCTGCTTGTTGCATTGGAACGGCCTCTCTTGCTCAAGCGTCCAGAAGAATCCTCATCCAAGATCATAATTAATGCAACTGGGAATCGTAGAAGCTGTTTTGTTTTTGTTTTGAGCTTCTTCATGCCAGAACTGATTTTGAACTACTGTTTTAGATTCCTACGTACAGCTATTTAGGTTGTATGGTGACATTAACTATGGCAGTGTCTAAAATGTGCCTGCGCAGCACACTCATTCTGTCTGGCTTGAGAAAAATGCGGTTCGTTCAGGGTCATCCAGGGTGTGGTTTTCACGTGTCATCCTGTGTGTGTGTTTACAGCCTCATCATAGCTTCCACTGAAGTCTGACTTCACTTTGTGAAAATAGCCAGGAAAGTCCCTCCTTTGGAGCAGGCCGGAAACCATGGTGACCGTTCACCAAGATTGCGTCTAGTATCCAACGCAGCTCATGCCAGATGTTATGCAATATCCCACCCCCATATTGCCATATTTATACATCCAATCATCTGGAAAGCATCTCTTGATGACGCAATCAGACCTTCTGTTTCACTGCCACCATTGAATTCCCGGATTCTGGTTCTGAATGTGAATGTCAAGGATTCTGGCCAGTGGTGCTTCGTCATGCTCCTGGAGACAAAGTCCTATTGCAGAGTTTAACTCTGGCTTTCATTTAAACACCTCGGGCCAGGTCCTGTTCTAAAATAACCCAGCTGTCTTTGAGGAACATGAAAGTTCTTAGAATTTGAATTAAACTGCATGGCAGGTCATCAGAATGTGACTTAAAGAACAAGCAGAAAATATGAGCGTCGTCTTAACTGGTGAAGCTAAAGCTAGTGTTGATAATCACATTTTCTAAATACTGAATGTAATCACATCATCAGGTGATGTTTATTCTTCAAATGAACACCTGAGAATAGCTTTCTGTTTTGCGTCTCTTACAGAAAATTAAAGAGAACCCCTCCCCACGAAAAAATAACCAGAGAGGAAACCATTTCCAGAACACAAACATTTTTTTTTGTAAATGTTATTTATTAGCATCACTGTTTCTATTATGATTGTTACCCATCAGTATAGATATTATAAATGATTGTAGTGTGTGGTACCAGTATAGCTTTGGTTTGCTTTTGTTCTTAGAGATCATGTCTGTGTGTAAGTACTTATTTGTCTATATACATGTATGTGTGTAAATGCTGCTCATGTTTGCGTGAGGCCTGCAGGCATGCCAGGCTATTTATACTGTTTGATTCACATCTTCTTTCATTTGTGTCACATGCTTTGCAGTAGATTTTATGATACACTGCAGATAGTAGATGCTTTGATAAACTTAATGGTGATCTGATGTGTGAGTGTACACATGTGAGTGTGAGTGATTACAGTGATCTAAGTTAGTGGCTATGATGCATCGCTGCATGTCACATTGTAAAATGCGTGCTTTGTGTATCACTCACAGTGACACACGCACACCCCTCTCTTCAAAAGATGACTTTAAGTGTGCATGAAATGCACACATGCACACAGCTAGGTCTTTTAGTCAGGTTATTATGCAACCTTGAGCAAGAATACAGCCGTTGTCCAGTGTCCATGTTTGTGATCTGGTGAAGTGTGAAAATGTGTGTGTGCGTGCAAATTCAGTAGATGTTAAAGCTGAGGGTTAGAGTATAAGTTTTAGTTTTAGTATGAGTGTTAGTAAGGACATTTGTGTGGAAAGCTAAGAGTGAGGGTTAGTGTATAAGGTTGAACTTTAGGGTATGAGGGTGAGGGTTAGTTAAATAATTAGATAGTTAGGTTAGTGTTAAAGCATGGGGGTTGGTTTAAATAGATGTGTGAGAATTAGTTAGAATTGAAGTGTGAGGCTTAGTAAAAGTGAGGATTAGTTAGGGTAAAAGCGAGGATTAGTTAGGGTAAAAGCGAGGATTAGTTAGGGTAAAAGCGAGGATTAGTGAGGATATGTATGTGTGAGGGTAAGTTGCAGAAAAGTGTGAGGTTAGTTTAAAAGTCTGAAGATTAGTTAGTGTAAGATTATGAGGACTATAGTAAAAGTGTGAGGATTAATTAGGATAAATGTGAGGTTTAGTTAGGGTAAAAGCGAGGATTACTTGGGGTAAAAGCGAGGATTAGTTGGGGTAAAAGCGAGGATTAGTTGGGGTAAAAGCGAGGATTAGTTGGGGTAAAAGCGAGGATTACTTGGGGTAAAAGCGAGGATTACTTGGGGTAAAAGCGAAGATTAGTTAGGGTAAAAGCGAGGATTACTTGGGGTAAAAGCGAGGATTACTTGGGGTAAAAGCGAAGATTACTTGGGGTAAAAGCGAAGATTACTTGGGGTAAAAGCGAGGATTACTTGGGGTAAAAGCGAGGATTACTTGGGGTAAAAGCGAGGATTACTTGGGGTAAAAGCGAAGATTAGTTGGGGTAAAAGCGAGGATTACTTGGACTAAAAGCGAGGATTACTTGGACTAAAAGTGAGGATAAGTTAGGATATGTATGTGTGAGGGTTAGTTGGGGTAAATGTGTGAGGTTTAGCTTGTGTAAGATGAAGATTAGGGTTAAAGTGTGAGTGATATTGTAGACGTGCGAGCTAATTACTGTTAAAGTTTTAGGGTTATCAGGGCAAAGCTGTAATGTGTGGTGCTTCAGACAGCTGCTTCACTGTTCGTTTAGTGAAGAAACAATGTGGTGAGGTTGAGTTATCTGTGGTGTGAGCCGCTGTAGTTCCTCATGAGAATGTGTGCACACCATTGGTAGAGTTGCAGGAGCAGAACAATACAATCTTTGATGGCTGGTAGGTATGAGTGTGTGTGTGTGTGTGTGAGTGAGAGAGTGCAAACAGAAGGAATTCTCAGAGTTTACTTAAGGATTGTGCAACCCTCATTTGCATCATCTACACTTTAAGTGATCTGTGGCCTGTCGGAACCTGTCACGAGAGTCACTCTAAACTGCTTCCACAGAATTGCAGAGGAAATCTTTTATATCAGATTGAATTGGAACACGCTTGCGTCCAGTTGGGCACACCTGCAGTTGATAAGCAGTTCATTGGGTCTGGTTTGAGTCATAGTTTTCATATTTTCACACTAAATATCAACCCCAGTGAATAAAACGTGATTTTTAAGCTGCATGAATGATGGGGAATGTTTTGGTTTTGTCGATAGGAAACTCTTTCTTTTTTCAGACATAATCTTCATACCAAAAATACAACCAGAGTCATGCATCACATGCGCCACTCCTCTGTGTTCTGAGTTAATGATACTCAAGTATTCTCACATGACTGCTTTAGCACCAAGTGATTTCCCCTCAGGGACGGTGAAAGGGTGAAAATAATTTGGATGCCTCTTAAAGTGATGCTGTTTCTCAGGCTTTTGATTTGTGTGTTTCCGCAATGGGGGGAAAAGTGTACATTGTGTGTATCAAGTATGATATTTATTACAAGTATTATTGAAAATGAAATCATTTTATTTTAAAAGTATTTTTTTCTGATTGCAGAATACAAGTGCATCTCCAAAAATTAGAATATCATAGAAAAACTTTTATTCATAATTCAGTTAAAAAGGTAAAATGTTCATTTTAGCTATAAGCCATACTGAAGACATCAACATGAAAATAATAAAGGCTTTAAATATCATGTAATGAATAGAAAATATATGGTAGATTACCTTTTTGTCTTTATTTATGAGCACAAATAAACTTCTTCAAAGTATAATTCTAATTGTTTGAGATGTTTACTAGTACAAGTGAATGTCTATGAATAGCCCTGAAGAGAAATGTATTGGTAAGCATTGTTCCACAAGTGAGGAAATAATAGATTTTACATTGTAAATTGTTATGCCATGAGCTCTAGCCCTGAGGACGGTGTCAGCAAGCCATGCTGTGGTTTCCTAGTTTAAATAGTAACTTGCTGTGCTACTGCTTTGGCTTGATTTTGTTAATCTATTTTGAAAAAGGTTTAATAGTTTTATTTTATTGTTAATTTTCCCTGTAACTTGTTTGTACATGAATCTCTTAAGATTTATTTTTGTGTGACTGCTGTGTCTTTGTCTGGAAGACCTCATTAAGAGTCTTTTCTGCTCCTAATTAGAATGTTTATCACATCATATCACTTGTTTCAGTGACTCTCTGTCTTGTCCTGCAGGAACTCATATGTGCGGTTACGGCACTTGTGCACAAACACATGGGTCCACAGCACCAACAACCCCATTGATAAGGAAGAAGAGAAACCAGTTATGCTTCGAGTAGGTGTTGTCAATCATATCAAACAATGGAACACAAAATTAAATAATCAGTCATGATTTTGATGTCAGTCTACAGCAATGATAGCTTGATAGACAGTAACCCTTTAAAGGTTTGAAAATATTGTAAAAAGCAAAGTGATACGAGAGTTTAAAATATACAGTGGGTGCAGAAAGTTAGTACATGTTTTCATGCAATTTTGCCCATATTATTCAGGCAATTTATAGTTACTTAATTTACAACATATTACTATATTGTATAACATCCCTCAACTTTAATCAAAAACCATGCAGTCATACCAGCACTTTGTGATGAAATATGTTTTCTTTGACCAGATTGGGACATCTGCTATCAAAGAGGACAAAGAGGCCTTTGCCATTGTGCCCGTTCCCCCTGCGGAGGTCAGGGACTTAGACTTTGCCAATGATGCTAGTAAAGTACTAGCATCCATTGCTGGCAAATTGGAGAAGGGTACCATCACACAGAATGAAAGAAGGTATGGCCAGGCTTATGTTTACTGTTATTGCATATTGTAAATTGGCCTTGATGTGTTGGATTAAACCCATCATAGATTAAATGTATTTATGATGTAATATCCATGCTCCCACCAGCAGCATATTAACAAAATTCTGAAAAAACACTTATATAACTACGAGATTTTATCCTAGAACCAAAACTAAACAAACCCTGGAAACCTTAAATGGGATACATATATATAGCTAGCTTGAATCAAAATATGTTTTTAGATATTTGTGAGAGGAGCTTAAATAAGCAGAGACATATTTTTCAGAGTGAGTCAGACAGCTGCACATATGATAATGACATGGTAATTCCAGACATTCTATTGGTGGATTACTGGCCGTGGAATGTGCAAAGACCCACCATCAAACAAAGACCTCTCGCCTATCTCCTAAATATTCAATCTAGGAACCACTGAGTGAGTGAAAACAGTGTGTCACCTCACATTTCTTAATCTTTACAAATAAAACAATATACAATGTCTAAAAACTGTAATGAGCAGTGTGTAGCCAACACCTCTGTTTGTTCAGTTCTGAGCTCAAAAGTCTTGGTTAGAAATGTTTAGAATGTTTTTTTACAATATATCAGTGCATCTGAAAACAGGTTTTTGGAAAGTCTAAGGTTAAAAAGTGGTCTTAATACATTAATTTATTTATTTTTAATTAGTTTTAAGCCCAGCTGCAGCAGTTGTTCAATTTGAACATGGATTATTCATTACGTTCATGTCAAAAATGTGTTATTGCACGTTTTTGTTGCATGTTTTCTACCGAGCACATTTCTCTGAAATGTGTATGTTTGGTCTAGAAGTCCAGAGAAGTATACTAAAAACAAAGGCCTTAAGCTTCTCTAATTTACATGGTTGTTGTGCAGGTTTGTGACTAAGCTTCTGGAGGATTTGGTCTTTTTTGTGGTGGACATCCCAAACAGTGGACAGGATGTGTTGGAGATTATGGTCAACAAACCAAACCGTGAGCGGCAAAAGCTTATGCGGGAGCAGAACATCCTGAAGCAGGTAGAACGACATTTAAACCGTTTTGACACACATTACATGTGCTTTGATCCGTGTCCTAATCCTCTGTGATCACCTTGTCCAACTGCAAGTGAGCGTTATCATCTCATGTCACAAAACTTTCAGACAAACGTCAAGTCTGTATGTCAGATCAGAACATAAACAAACTCTGGACCTACTCCTGCGGCTTCATGTCATGATACAGTACTATACTCGCTGTTGGTGCAGACAGCTCTGTTGATTAAAAGCCCATGTTTTGATTTTGTCGTTGAGCTGTTAGGACATAGTGTTAGTGTCTTGTTACTCTCTGCTGCTCATATTGTCAACTGCGATTACCTCCAGATCTTCAAGCTGTTGCAAGCTCCATTTACAGACAGTGGAGATGGACCCATGCTCCGGCTGGAGGAGCTGGGTGACCAGAGACACGCCCCCTTCAGGCATATCTGTCGACTGTGTTACAGGGTGCTTCGGCACTCTCAGCAGGACTACAGGAAGAACCAGGTGAGTATCGGTACTTGGACCCAGGTCTGTCACAGGCCCACCTTCAAAATTCAGCTGTCTGTCACAGCTTGACCAAGAATGTCTAAATTAAACTTCTCCAATATAACCCTACCGCAGTTTCCCTTTTGCCTTTGCGAAAGGCTGCAGGGTGAAGCTTTCACAATCTTCAACAAATCTGTACTCTTACAAATGTCTGAAATTCCCAAACTTACTTCTTACTGAAGACACACTTTTGTTTTAAAAGATGGTGCGTTTCTCATTAAACAGTTTATTCAATTAACAGATGTGTTATTAATCTACTGGAAACAAATTTCAGTCTTTGTAGGCGAGATGCCTCGCCTTGGGGCTCTTGTCTGTCTTGTAAAGGATGTATATAACGCTCTGCTCGTAAACTCCTGAGGGTTGTGATGAGAGCCACTTAAGAAAAGGTGCTAAAGATTTTAAAGATAGTAGTCAGACCACAGAAGAGATGCTGAGATGACACACTATACACCTAAAGTAACCAATAAGAATCTTGTCTTGTGTAGTACCATCACTTATTTGAAATAAACAGAGCTGAAGCAAGTCTCTGATTACGTGTTGAGAGGTCGCTTCGTATTTAAATTAAAGTGGAAAAGCTGAATTAACCGTGTTTGCTTTGTGCGCACGGCATGTGCTGTTGGCAACATAAAAGTGTAAAACAAAAGGCAAAGAGGAGCTGCCTGTAGAGAATTTTTGACCCTGATGCTCACAGAGAAGGACACTGTGTGTAACGAGGGGACTTTATGAGCTAGATTATCACATGGCCACTCTTTGAATTATGCGGAGGTGAATGAATTAAGTAGGGTGTCCATCTTGCTTTGTACTTGCAGTATTAAGATGCTATCTGTGCCTCACAAATATGAGCATGGCTTCCTGTGGTGGACTACATTTTGCAATTTCTAATGCCATAGCAAGTGGTGCAACTGAGTGATGTAGAGTCAACCATGGTGCTGTAGACTACAGATCAGTACCTTCAGCTCAACATCAGTTTCTCAACCCCATAATATTTAACAACTGGTACCAGTTTTGATGGCCAGAGCTGGACTCAGTAGTTGCATGCTGTGCATTTTTCCCACAGATTGATGGCTACTGGCTGTGCATGGTGCAGGTTCCTTGATTCTAAGGCTATGTTCACATTACCAGGCTGAAGTGACTCAAATCTGATTTTTTACCTTAATGTGGTTCAGATCTGATGTTTTCAGGGCTGTGTGGACATCAATTCCCATCTATTCTAATCAGATTTGAGTGGTTCTAGACATGCGCGTAATTTGCGGGGGGTAGACACGTTTTA
>BRDA01011760.1:61414-73303 GCA_036984385.1 Crenuchus spilurus
TGTATGTAAAAAACCGTTTGACATCAGATCGAAAAAATCCAGAGACACAGTCGTCACCCCAGGAGGACCCAGAGGACGGTATCGCAAAGTAAAGTAAGTTTACAGTTACCTATCAAGCTCGGTTGTGACTACGTGTCGCAACATAATCAAGAAGTTTACAACCCATAGCACTGTAGCTAATCGCCCTGGACGTGGACGGAGGAGAAAAATTGATAAAAGGTTGCAACGCAGTATAGTCCGGATGGCGGATAAGCAGCCCCAATCAAGTTCCAAAGAAATTCAAGCTGTCCTGCAGGCGCAGTGTGCATCAGTGTTGGCTCGAACTATCCATTGACATTTGAATGAAATGAAACGCTATGGCAGGAGACCCAGGAGGACCCCACTGCTGACACAGAGACCTAAAAAAGCTAGACTACAGTTTGCCAAAAAATGTATGTAAGTAAGCCAAAATCCTTCTGGGAAAATATCTTGTGGACAGATGAGACCAAGATGGAGCTTTTTGGTAAAGCACGTCATTCTACTGTTTACCGAAAACAGAATGAGGCCTACAAAGAAAAGAACACAGTACCTGCAGTCAAATATGGTGGAGGTTCAAATATGTTTTGGGGTTGTTTTTCTGCCTCTGGAACTGGGTGCCTTGACTGTGTGCAAGGCATCATGAAATCTGAAGATTACCAAAGGATTTTGGCCAGCAATGAGCCGGATCTAAATCCCATTGAACACCTGTGGAGAGATCTTAAAATTGCTGTTGGGAGAAGGCACCCTTCAAATATGAGAGACTTGGAGCAGTTTGCAAAAGAAGAGTTGTGCAAAATTCCAGTTGAGAGGTGTAAGAAGCTTGTTGATGGTTATAGGAAGCGACTGATTTCAGTTATTTTTTCCTAAGGGTGTGCAACCAAATATTAAGTTGAGAGTGCCAATAATTTTGTCTGTCCCATTTTTGGAGTTTTGTGTGAAATTATGTCAAATTTGCATTTTTTTCCTCAGTTTTTTGTGTTGTTCCAATACACACAAAGGAAATAAACATGTGTATAACAAAACATGTAATTGCAATAATTTTCTGGGAGAAATTCAGGGGTGCCAACACTTTCGGCCATGACTGTATATTGCCAAACTTGTCCCTGTGCACAGGGAATTCTTGACATTCTCTGAATCTTTTGATATTGTGTACTGTAGATGGTGGAATATTCAAAGTCTTTGCAATTTTACATAAAGAACCATTTTTCTGAAATTGTTCCACACTTTTTAGATGCAGTTTTTTAGAAATTGGTGGACTTCTTCATCTTTGCTTCTGAAAGACTCTACCTCTCTAAAAGTTGCAAATTGTTCCTCCAGCTTTTATTAGTTCCACTTACTTTTCCAGCCTTTTGTTGCCTCTGTTGTAACATTTCTGAGATGTGTTGCTGCCATCAAGTTCTAAATGAGTTAATATTTTTCATGAAATGGTAAAATGTCTGTTTCAACATCTGAGGCCTATATTCTATTTGTAATGAATTATGAGATTGAGATTTGCAAATTACATTATATTTACATTTTATTCAGTGTCCCAACTTTTTTGGAATTGGGGCTGAGTTAGCAGTGTTAACCTCACAAGTCCAAAAATCCAAAAATGTATTTGCTGATCAACTACATCTGAGTAAAATATGATTTTTGGCTTTGATGTCTCAAAACTTGACATAAGTGTAATGCACAGACTATAGCTGGTATATGCCAATGCTTCTTCAGAAATTTGAATATAATGAAAAATAATTTGTTCATAATTAAAAAAGGTTAAATTGTCAAATATGCTTTATTCATTACATGCAAAGTAACATTTTTAAGCCCTTTTTTGTTTAATGTTGATACTGTGTGAAATATTAATTTACCCATCCTCCAAATTAAAAATTCTAATAGTTTCTCAATTTCATGAGATATAAGCCAAACTGATCAACATTAAAACAATTAAAGTCTTGAAATGTGTCACTTATGTGTCATGAATACAAAATATATGACCGTTTACCTTTCTGAATTTAATTATGAACTTATATTTTCACAATATTCACAATATGTTTTTTTTTAATGGGAAGGTCAATGAAGACATGACTGCCAGTCTTCTGCAAAATAGAGTACAGAGATTCCTCTCCATCAGTCTCATTATCCTTTGTTTTTGTCCATGCCGTTATCCTTCCATCCTTACACTATCTGTCCATCTGGCTTTTGGTTAAATCTCATCTCTCAACCTTGATTTTCATCCCTCTTTCCATTTGTTTTGACCCTCTTTCTGTCTCTTCATCCCTGCCCTTGTCACTTTTGGTTACGTGCTGCTTTGTCCACATAGTCAGCGTCATCTCTTCAGTTGCCAGGCAACGAGAGCTGGGTGCCCACGCTTCCTGTGGGAATAGCCTGCGGACACACCTACTAAAGGAAGTCTGTGTGTGCATGTGGGTATTAAAAAATTAAATACGACAAAAAATAAACAAAATATTGTGAAACGCTGCACTGTGGCTCATTGTATGCATTGTGACGTATAATAAGCCACCTGAATACAATGAAGTAGCATCAATTAACCACAGAGAACGTGTTATAAGGTCCTTTCCTTCCTTCGTCTCTCTCTTTTGGCCTTGTGTAACAGTTTGCCCGAGTCAAAATGTAACATGCCTCTGGTCTTTTCTGCCCCTACTCTCAGTAGCAGCTGGAGGTTCAGGGGGCACCCGTGGGGAGCTGAGCCTGGCCGAGGTGCAGTGCCATCTGGATAAGGAGGGTGCCTCTGACCTGGTCATTGACCTTATCATGAATGCCACCAGTGACCGAATCTTCCAGGAGAGCATCTTGCTGGCAATCGCCTTGCTCGAAGGAGGAAACACAGTCATACAAGTAATAACCAAGTTCTATGCTTTTCTCTTCAGTTCATCCATAATGTGTTCGTTCTAAGAGTGTAATCTGTAATGATTGTTCTCCCTGAGCATTTTCTTCATGTTGTACACACAAGATATACTAAGAGAGGGTTCATAGAGAGTCTCTTTGTCTGAATCACATGACTGGATCAGATTGATTGGATTAGATTTGGGTAGACGTCATGTGACTGATCATGAGTGTGGAAACTTTGCTCTGGATTAGCAAGGTAAGTTCAAGCAGAATGGCCTGGCAGACATGAGGGTTAAATAGCAGAGAGTCAATCCTGATGCCAAATGCTTGTGTTAAGAGACTTGGGGTATAAAGGCAAGTGGGCAGAATAATAAAGTGGGACACTGTACGTTAGGGCAGCGCTGTTGACATATCCACAACTCAGACGTTTATTTCTGTATCATCAAAATATTGTCATTTAGAGAGGATCATTCATCCATCCATGTATTATCTTATCCGCTTAATCCTGATCAGGGTCGCGGTTAGTCCCCCACACAGACATTTAGAGTACCCAATTCATCTGACCTCCATGTTTTTGGACCCACTCAGACACGTTGAGAACATGGAAACTCCACCCAGATGGGGACTTGAACCTAAGACCTCAGCGCTGAGAGGCGAACGTGCTAAGTGCTAATCGCTAATTGCTAACTAAAATGTATGCAAGACATCCTGCTTGCATAGATGTAACTGTCGCACAGACATTGATGTTTTGCACGATGGCACGTTTTGTTGTTTACCTTACATTATTATATTTCAGAAGGGAGTTCCGCGAAGTTATCCGAATGAGTTAAATCCAACATTGAGGATTGTCCAGATGAAATGTCCTGCTGTTTAACATTAGACAGGTTTGGCTTTGGGATTAATTTACTTGGCTAAACAGAGAAATCCTGCTTTGTGGTTTACCCCGCAGCTCCTGAAATAGGAGTGAATCTAAGCTCCTGAGGCCTGGATCCCTGCAGTTTAGTAATTTCCCAATTCAGACACATTTACTAGACCTGGTACTACTCACCAAGTCACTAAGTAATATGACGGACAGATAAATGAATGAATATTGGTTGAACAGATCAGTAGAGGTGCGTTAATCGTCTTGTGGGATTGCTCCAGCACTGAGCTCCTTACGCCACTGTCTGCGCCCCCCTACCCACCCCCTTTGTTGCTCTGGCAACCTGGCAATCCGCTAACCTCATGGCAAGGTTGAGTGCAGGCAGAGGGTGGGGGGGTATAAGCAGTCGTAGGGCATTTATATTTCAGCAATTGGCAAGGTTTATTATTTTGTGTGTCTGTTGTGTTATGTGCATGCATTGATCGTGTGTGTGTGTGTGTGTGTGTGTGTGCTTGCACAAACAGATCCTGTTGCGTAAGGGCTTGTTATTTGCATAGCCATTCTACCTGATGCTCCACCGACTTCCAGCAGGCTCTCACACAAAGCTGCTCACATGAGTGCCTGTTACATAAGCCAGACCTGGCAGAGGGAACACACTCTCTCTCTCTCTCTCTCTCTCTCTCTCTCTCTCTCTCTCTTTCACACACACAAACACACTTGAACTGGGTTGCTGCTCACTGCCTGAATCAGGGCAAAGAGAGAGGGGAAAGAAAGGGAGGGGTAAGACACAGAATAACCGATAGAGAGCAGGAGAGATGCTGTGATAGGACAAGGACAAAATCACTCGATTAAATTGATTACTTTGTTAAAACTGATTACGGTCTCACCGGAGAAGTGTCCTTTTGCACGATGATGCACTTTTTAAAATTTCTGATATTTCTTATATAAAGCAATAACTTGATATATTGTTCATGTATATTTATTACAAGTCATTTTAAAGTATCTTGGATTGCACAGTTAACCTCTGAAATAGCCTGGAACCATCTCTTCTTTTTCATTCCTTACATTATTTTCAGACGGTTTTCATCCCACATAAATAGAACTGAGCACCCAGATTTTGTCCTCCTGAAGGGCCGTCTCGTGGTAGAAATATGAGGTGTAAGATAAATCTACATAATGTCCCTTCAATGCTGTGCAGCCTGATGATTTCTGGGATTAAAAATCTAAAAGCTTTTACATTTAGTGTTCAGCAGTAAACCTTAAATTATAGTCATAATACACATTGTTGATTTTAAGGTTCTTTAACACTGGGAAGACTAACATTTTTGGTTCAAGAGAACATCCCCCATGCCTCTTGTCAACCAATTAGAGCAGGGATACTCATTGCGCGGCTCCCGAGCCACATGCGGCTCACCGTGCTTTATTGGTGGCTCTCGTGACCAGTTACAAAAATACACCAGCACAGCCAAAGTATTTTTAAATCATGCTGCAGAGACATATCATGCGCTCAACACTCCAAGCACTTGCCTTCTATTTCTCATTTTGCCTCAATTAACGTTGGTTCCAAATGGGGGATACTGTGGAAGCTGGCAACACAGACACTGTTTCCAACAGCAGGCTGCACGAGACAGCAGAGCGCAGTTGCCAGGTTTGCGGTTTTCACGCAAAATTGGGCTTGTTTGAAAATCCAGTCGCGGGTGAAAATTCAGGGGTTAGGGTTTTTTTTTGCGTTTTTTGGGGCTACTTTAAAAAATTGCCGCGGCCGCCAAAAACAACAAAAAAGTGGGTGTTGCCTTGGATGTTACGTGAATGAGAATATAACGACAACTAAAGGAAGGCAGTCATATAAAAAGTTTGAAATGGAGGAGCCATTAAAAGTCACCAAAAAAAGATGAAAACAGAAATTGTGTACGCGTGAGCTTGAGTGAAATTAAATAACAAATGGAAAGAACTGTCCAAAAGTTCATAATGACTCTTCATGTAACCAGAAATCACAAGGTGATGATAAAAAGAGGGATCAGAGGAGAGAAGAGAGTTCAGGAGGGGCAAGAACAGAAATAAATAAGTCGGTTTTTTTTTTTTTTTGCTAATTATGGTACTATTAAATGTTCTTGAGTGGGATATAAAACTTATAAAAGAACTAAAACACTCATGTAACCATATTATTAATGACTTTAAGATAAATAGCAATAATCATAATAAATCCCTTATAAACAAAATACTAAGTCGTACACAGTTGTTTTGCCATTCGCTTCAAACATGTGACAGAGTGGGCTAGTTTAAGCTTCTAAAGGGCGAGTTTTAGATTGACTTTAGGTTGTTGGACCTGGCAACCCTGCAGCAGAGTGGCTACACGGCAGCAGCGATTCTATAACCCACCTAGTCCATATGTGGGTTGTTTATTTTTTTCCATTATTTGAGTGACGTGGGGTGATATTGTGGCTCTCCACTTGACTTTGATCTGTCAATATGGCTCTTTTGTAAAAAATAGTGAGGATCACTGAATTAGAGGGTCAGTAGAGGGCTCTCAGTCAACTTGTGTTATGTATATGCATGCCAGAGAAGGCAGATTTAGTGCTTGCAGGAATATTATTTTAAGTAAATACTTGCAGCCAATCCTTATTCCCCCCAAAAAAAGAGAAAAATACAAAATTAATGAAAAGAATGAAAATGAACATTATTTTACTGATATTTGCTTTTGTAATTTTTGGACAGTTTGACAAACACCGCACTCTCCTCCACATCTCTCCTCTGGAGCCCATACTTCTGCTGGTGGGATAAAACTGAAATTCTGCCAAAAACACTTATGTAACTCTGCAAGATTTTGTCCTATGAATAAAAGTAAAAATACCCCGGAAACCTTAAGAGGTCTACTTTTCAAATATATTTCAATTCAGTCTATATATATTTTTAGATTCTTGTGAGAGGAGCTTAAATAAGCAGAGACACGTTTTTGAGAGTGAGTCAGCATAACAATAGGGATTAAGTGCCTCGCTCCAGGCGGCTCCAGGTGTACGAGGGACAGGTTTCTTTACTAAAAAAAATCACTGCTTCAGACATCGTAGTGTTTAATTCTCAACATTTATTTCGTGCTCTTCCTGTACAAAAACCCTAAGATATGAGCATCTCTTTCAGACTGAAAATCCTAAATAATAAAAAGGAGTTTTAAGAGATGAATCATCAAATTAATTCTAAGTTTGAGTTATTTTTCTGATCTTGGATTCGAGATGGTGCACTAGAGTGTTTGTACAGTTGATAAGTGTTTGAGTGTTGTGTGTTTGCGTGCTCTAATAAAATTCCCTCTAATACAGAGGTGGTTTGGAGGCCTCCTGCATTTCAGCAGCCTCTGATGAGTGCAGAGTCATCACTGGGGTTTGTTAGGGACGGATGTCAAAAAGCCACATTAGAGAGTGTGTGTGTGTAGGGTGTGTGTGAGGTGTCTCTCTCTAGGGTTAAGAGGGGAATTACAGCACTTGTTCACAGAGGATTTCTGATCTCCTCTGCTCAGTCGTTTGTGCTTTCTCACTTAACGTCTTCTGTTTCTTTCTTTGATCTGTTTCTCTCACTTTTTCTCTTCTCACTGACACCTGTTGGGGCACCTGCTCATTCATTGTTTCTTAAGAATGTTAATGCTTTTATTATTGTAGCTGTGTCTGCTGTCCAGGGAAGGCTTTCTTGAAGCATTGCTGTGAGAATTTGATTGCATTCAGCGACAAGAGCGTTAGTGTGGTCAAGATGTTGATCACCACCACCGCCTCATCAACACAACCCAAAAGTATAGGAGGATGAATGAACATTACACTTATATAGCGCCTTTCTCAAACCCAAGGTCGCTTTAGAATGAACACACTCCATTTACACACTTAGACTTCAACCACACTGGTGAGAAACGTCTGCCAGTCGTGCACAGCGTCTGGAGGACTGCATCCAGTACTAGAGGGATCACCCAGCACAATGTGCCAACCATATATGGGCATAGACACATACATTCATACACACCAGGGTCATTTTAGAGTAGCCAATTCACCTGATCTCCATGTTTTTGGAAACCGGAGTCCCAGGACGAAACTCACGCAGACACGAGGAGAGCATGGAAACTCCCCCCAGATGGAGACTTGAACCCAAAACCTCAGTGCTGAGAGGTGAACGTGCTCATCACTAAGCCACCGTGTCGCCAAAATGGAGCAGCATCATTCCAGAGAATGCAATTGTACTGCTGCACAGCTCAATGCTGTGGTACTTTATACCTTTTTAGACCACACCTGACATTGGGCATGATGCCAATAGTCTTATTCTATTGGTAATGCTTCTCTGCAAAGACTAGACAAGTTTGCTTCAACTTAAAGTAGCTGAATGCATTCATTAGAATTGGTGTCCACAAATATTTGGACATACAGTGTGACTTGTGTATCTTCTCTCTTATTTACAGTTTCTCTTTATTATCCCTTCCCCTCATTCTCTGACTCTCATTTCCTTCTCCTTACTGTCTCTGTCTATTGTTTGCCATCTTCTTTTCTCTGAAGTTTACCCTGTCACTAACCAATCTGTGCTGTAGGATGCTCTAACAGTGACCATGAGATGTACCTTCATTTCATGTAGTACATCCTTCAGGCACAATCGCCTATTACATCAGGCTCAAGACACCTACTTGGCTTGAGTCAGAGTCTGGCCTTTTTCATCCATTTGTTTCCATAGTGATGCTGGCATGTCTTAACGTCCCCACTATCAAAGGTGTGCTTGGGTGTTGGAAAGTTTTCTTGCTGTCATTGTCGAAGATTAGACTGTTAGGTTTCTCTGCTGCTGTTGACCACAAGCCACGTTTTTCTTTGTTTTCAGGCCTGTTTATGCCTAAAATTAGGCCTTTGGGATGATTCACCATTAATCCCCCAAACAGACCGTCTTTGTTATGTGTGTGTATGTTATGCATGTGTGTGTGTGAGATGCTTGGTGATTCTAAATGGTATCAGCGGATACATCACATTGCTGCGTGTTGCGTAAGGAGAGGCCTGGTGCCCTGCTTCTCTGACAGAGGAGCTTTTTGTTTCAGGGCAGCAAAAACCAGGACACAAACACGCTCGCTCATTTCTCCCAGCGGCCGGCCAGTTTGTTTGTGAGCGTGTTTGTTTTTGAGGTAATCCGAGGTGGTAGCCGGGCCAGCGGAGGGAGGGAGGGAGGGTCCGGGTCGAGAGAATGAGAGAGCAAGAAATGGGAGATGGAGAGAATATGAGAAGATGAAGATCAAGGAGAGAAACGCAGAGCTGCTTTCGAGTGCGTCTACCACACCTTGAGTATTTTAGGGGATGCAAAGAGATACGAGCCCCAGGTCACAACCTCTGGTACCTCTTTCCTTCACCAACGGTGCGCTAGGATCACCCTAAAGGTCTCAGCGTGCCGGTTTTTGCCCACGTTGAACTCTGTAACCTCACTAATTAGGGACTTTCCCGTGTAGAAGGGGTTATGCAATGCAGATATATACGTGGAGGATCATGTGTCTTTCAGCCACGCTCTTTTGCCATTGGCCTGACTAGTCAGCGCCCATTAATGAAATGCTAAATGAACATAATACTTGTTTTCAGCCGTTCTGTTTACTCTCTGCCTGCCATATGCACAGTCAAAAAGAACGTTGACCCGTTGTGATCACACGTCCAATGTAGGTTTGTCCCTGATTGTGTAATTGATAGATGATACTGATACCCTGTTATATAATGAGAAGGAGATTTGCTTATAGTTTTGCCTAAAGCATGTGTTGCTCTGCAGGTGTTACAGTGGAAAAAAGCCTGCAGATGAGCTGTGACAAGCTTTCCGACAGCAAGCCTGGGGGCAAAAGCACACAGAGCATTATTTTATAGTGCAGATTTGCTTATTGCTTCTGGGAACTTTTGAGACCTCATCTGCTTTTTAATTCTTCTGTTGGTAACGTTTTACCAAACAGCCGGGCCTTTATTTTTTAAGCCTGTCTGTTGCTGTTCCTGACACCCTGTCAGGAGTTAACAAGCTTAAATCCTCAAAATGTTGGACATGTTTTACTAGCATGTGATTGATTGATTGTATAACATTGCTGTCAGGACACCGCCAGAATGGTAACTTCACAACTTTAATACAAGATTAGGCACTTTCAAAGGTTTTGTTTTGTTTGTACATCAGGATCCCACAGTATAAGCTAGCTCGTTATGAAATATTCCGAAATATAAATCCTAAATCCGTGAGCCCGATATTCATGAAGAGAGAAGGAGGAGACACTGAGGGGTGACTAATCGCAGCAAAGAAAATGAGAAAGGAGACAAATAAATAGAGAGATAAAGAAAAAAGAACGGGAGGGTGGGGAGAGTTGTTGAGATGTGATAAAGCTGGAGTTCTGGATGACCCATGACGGAAGCATTCACCCACTCTCTCCTCGCAGCTACAGAGTGGGCTGTTAACCACAGTCTTTATCAGCATCCCTCTCTCTGAGTGTAGATCTCGGTTATAATAATCTTAGAGAAGCAGACAGGTAGAGTTTATTAATACAAAGATTGATTACAGATTAAACATGCATCCAAAAAAGTCTTCCAAACTCTTCAGGGCAATCAAAAATTAGCCAAAAATTAGCCATCGTCTGCTGTTTGTAAATGCAAGAGGCCAAGAGATTCCCACCAGCACTTCAGATAGTGATGGTGGGTCACTGAACGGTCACTTTCTGAAGAATTTCTTAAATCAGAATTCCTGTAATGCCTTGTTTTGTCTTTTATCTGACTATTCCTTTCAGGAAGAGACATGCATACATAGTACCTTTCCATTTCTTAGTGGTGTGGGGGGTTTACATTTGGAGGTTCTCCACCCTTTTGCCGGTTTTCAACACACTGCCGGCTCAGAGGTTCCTAAGAAAAGTATAAATAGAGCAGAACTGTATGACAGGACAGCTGGGACATCTTCTCTGCGTGTGTATGTGTTGTGGTCGTGGTGGTGCCGGGGGGATGGGGGGGGTGTTCAGTACGTGGTGATTGGCTGAGTGAGACTTTCTTCAACCACAAGAGACCATTTCTGCTGCTAGCAAGATTGTGGTCAGGATTCTGTTGTGTTTGTTTGCTTTGTGCTTGTTTTTAGTTTCCTTAGCGTCTCTTCTGAGGACGTTTTGTGTTACGTTGGCTCTGGATCTTCTAAAGTCAGCGTAAACGGGTCCAAGGAAACTACGACCCAGCAGGAGAATCAATAAAGTTTAGCTCCGATGCTCACGACGGCGTAATGTCAGCACTTTTCTCTCATGTTATGTAATTTTCAGGTTCGTGTCACCATGGTGGACGTGAGCGCAGTGAAGAAGGCTCCTCCTCTTCCTTGCTGTGACCATGGAGTTGTGTTTCACAGAGGTTTCGGGTCACCGGCTGCACCTGTTGCCTGCCACCCTCGCACACGCATTCCATTAAACATTAGCTTCTGACCTACATAACTCTCCAGAAACAGACTGGCATTGGCCTGCGCCCATATGCGTGATGGTCAAAACCACACACACAAACACGGACATGGACACACTCGTTTGGACTTTGAAATGGTCCTTGAAAATCTCCCCAGTACTCATAAAGCACAGTGAGGGGAGTTATGTAATAAACAAGCACTTTCGCTTGCGAGGCCCTGTTAGTTATTGCACACTTTAACACCCCTCTCCTCACTCGCCCATCACCTAATGAAGAGGAACAGGTGTGAATGCTGTGATCCAACTGGCAGAAGCGAGGGAGGGAGAGAAGGAGGGTGAGAGAGGCAGAGTTATCAAAGGAAAAGGCTCCTGGCCAGTGCTGGCTGCAGCTTTATTTACTGGTACTATCTGGATGTCTGGATTTTGCTGGTGTAAATTTTTTCATCGTAGTATCTTTGCCAGCGCTTGTAAAGCACGGTCTGGTCTTTCTTTAGCTTGTCATCTGTAATGCCTGCTGCACTTCCCCACAGTTCTGTCCAGGCTTGTGTTTGTGTAAATGGTTAACATTTTGGGGCCTTAAGTGAAGCATATCATTGTGTATACCATGCACGTAATTTTCAGGGGGGATAGGGGGGTTATGACCCACCCAGTAATCTGATCCAATCACTATAACCCCCCCAATAAAGTCACATAATTTCAAGTTACAAAAACATCTTTCATGGATAACTTGTTAATTTTCTTTATTCATGATCAATTTTGGGTAAAATACTAGCATGTTTAATCATTTGGTAATGTA
>BRDA01011760.1:95498-114350 GCA_036984385.1 Crenuchus spilurus
TATATATATAAACCTTCAATCGAAATATATTTTTAGATATTTGCAAAAGGAGCTTCAATAAGCAGAGAAATGCTTTTCAGAAACTTTTTTCCCCACCAAATGACACAATTTGTCATTCATATGATAATGACATGGTAATTCCAGACATTCTATTGGTGGAATAGTGGCCATTGAATGTGAATCTGAAAAAAGAGCTTTCACATGATTGTTCACACCTATCTCATAAATATTCAATCTAGAAATCACTGAATGAGTGAATTAGTGAACACATTAGTGAAACACATCAGCTCACATTAGTTAAGGTTTAGAAGTAAAACCACATACAATGTCTAAAAACTGTAATGAGCAGTGCGTCAACAACACCTCTGTTTATTCAGTTCTGAGCTCAAAAGTCTAGAAATGTTTAGAGTGTTTTTAGCCAATATATCAGCACACCTGAAAACAGGTTTTTGGAAAGTCTAAGTTTAGAGCAGATTTAATCAGAATATAGATTTGACACTCTTACTGTTTTGACACTGTTGTTGCTGAGTTTGTGCTGAACTAAAGTCTGTGTTACACTTTGGATATAAATGTTAGATGTGTGTAATTTGTAAAAAGTCGGGCATGTCAGACTACATCAGTGTCTGAAACACCCTCAGACTCCAGGGTGTTAACATTCTTAGCATCCTGTTAATATAACAGTTGTATTTCTCATAATTGAGATCATTTTTATACCTTTTATGTAGAATGTCACATGACTAAACTGGAAAAACAGGCTCATCACATTTGTTCATCAGAGCAAGGATGAGCTAATGGCAGTGGGTCTCTAAGGTACTGTCTAACTACTGTTTATTCGATTTCAGTATCTAACAATAGTGAAATGATGTCTGTGTCGAGACCAGTACAGTACCAGATGTCGGCCAGCATATGTGATAGACATCAGTAATACTAATCTTTGGTAGCTTCTAAAGGCATGTTGTTTTACAGAATACTGATGTTGCTTTGCAATTAACTTGCATTGATCCATTCATCTTGAACAGCATGTAAGAGCAGTTAGCGTTTTCAAGTGGCATAAAAGTTTGCATTGAGTGTTTTGACAGCACAGCATGCAAACACAATGACACAAATAAGCATGCATATGTATAATTTGAAGATAGTCTTACTGTCTTTCAAAGTGGAAACCAACCAGTCCTGTCCCAGTAAAGCCCCTGAAAATCTGAAACATGTAAATAAATAAATATGGATGGTCAGTAGCAAATGACTGAAGAATAATTTCATTAAAAGAGAAAAACTTTAAACAAAACAAGATCTCTGTTGATTGACAGTTAGAGCTGGCTGATATGGCCAAAAATTTTATCACGATAATTTTTTCTATATTGATCAGTCTCGATAATTATCACTTTATAAAATTTTCATAGTTCATAGTTTTCGTTCATAGTTTTAAACAACGTCTTTCAAAAAACATCAGACTAAATACATGAAATGTTACAATTTAAAATAAATAAAATAAAATGTTTATTGACAGAACATAATATTGTAGCGTCCGGCTGGATGCGTTGAAAGGATGGACGAGAAAGACGTTTACAGTCATCGTTTTATTGTTGAAACTTACAGTGATTGATTGTCGGCTGCAGCCACTCCAAAATAACAACAGGCTAGAGAGCCAAGCTAACATGTTAATGCTAACACTTGAGCTGACACACACACACACACAGCGGGCCCCCCTCCTTCTCCTTCTCACACAAACACGAGCACACAGCTACCTTGCACTCTCTTGCCCGGCCCCACTACGCTCTCCCCCAGTCACAGCTTGTCTTAAACACAACAGTGCATTTTGGCAGCGCTGGTGAGGAGGAGCTAACAAGCAGCACTATTAGACTTCTGAACTCTGTCAAGCTGCTTAGACATGAAATGGAAATGAACATTAATGCTTATCGAATTCTATTGTAACGGCTGATCATTGTCATCGAGGGAAAAATTATCATGAAAAAAATCGATATCGTTTTATCGCTCAGCATTATTGACAGATATACCTGAACTAAAATGGTAAGCCTAGAGAAGCCTAAGTATCGCAGACCATTATGCTAAAGCAGGGGTAGGCAACTCCAGTCCTGGAGTGCCGGTTTCCTGCACAGTTTGCTGATGTCACTGCTCTGACACTACATTGAAACAAGCTAATTGCCTGTTGAGTTGAATCAGGTGTGTTTGATCAGGTAGATTACCAAACTGTGCAGGAAACCGGCCCTCCAGGATTCCAGGACTGGAGTTGCCTACCCCTGTGATATAGGGTGTGTTAAAAAGCCTTGAAATCTGCAAAATTATCATTATTTTCAGTTATTTTCAGGGGCCAAATGTTCAACTGGCCATTAGCATACATACATACATATTTGCATACTATATAACATAGAACAGACATATAACCTAAATGATTTTATGTGTCAAGGCCTTTGCATTAGGGCTGTATGATAATGAAAAAAATGATTACTGCTGCTTCATATTGCAATTGGATTATGGCACTATGTTAAAATACACAGGATAGCCTGTAATGAGGTGTGTGCAAGAGGCTCAGAGATCTGCACCACCCGTCATGGAGACGGAATAAATGGAAGGAACCAAAATGGATGCCTACGCTGTGTGAACATTGTCCACACCCAACAGGTTTTTTGGAATGCAAAGGCTAAGCAAAAATACAAAAGTAGGTCACCACCCAACTATAACTCACAAAAAAAAAAATCTGAAACGGCAAAAAGAAAAAGCAGATTTTTCCACGTTTTCATGGAGAGGCTCCGAGGCAGAAACTGACCAGACTCTCACGCCACCAGGTTTACATTTTATACACACTCCAGAAGGTGTGTGTTATAGGGGCAATTTGGTGTAAACCTCTGAGTGTGTAAACATGCAACACACAAATGAAATACAAACATGAAGCTTGTGTCCTCGTTTCTTCAGCTTATAATCTACAGCGTCGTGAAACCAGAGCAAACCGTATTCTGCTTTTAAACATAGCCACAACATGCTGCTAAGACAACATCCATCAATGTATGGATCCCACAAGACTTGTGACCTGACGGAAGGTGAATGAATGATTGTTACACTTATATAGCGCCTTTCTCAAACCCAAGCACACTTTACAATCAACACACTCCATTTACACACACTCAACCACACACACCGGCGAGAAGCGGCAGTCAATCACGCACAGCGTACTCTCAACCGGAAGCGACCGTCCACCTGGAGGACTTCAACGAGCACTAGGGGGATCACCCAAGACAGTGTGCCAACCATATCTGGGCATACACAGACATACACATTCATACACACACCAGGGTCATTTTTAGAGTAGCCAATTCACCTGATGTCCATGTTTTTGGACTGTGGGAGGAAACTGGAGTCCCTGGAGGAAACCAACGCAGACACGGGGTGAACATGGAAACTCCTCTCAGAACCCAAGACCTCAGCGCTGAGAGGCGAACGTGCTAACCACTAAGCCACCGTGCCGCCAAGGGTGTCCTGTGGTACCTGGCACCAAGATGGTACAGCAGATCCACTAAGCTGTAAGGTGGAGCCAACGTACTTTGGACTTTTTGTCCCACAGATGCTTGATCAGATTGAGAGCTGGGGAATATGGACACGCAGTCAATGCCAGGAACTATTTATGTCCCGGAACAGTGTTTACAGTGTGACAGGGTGCATTATTCTGCTGAAGCTACTGCCATTAGGATACAGTGTTGCAGATGAAATATACTCCTTTCTGGTAATGGCAGTGTTTAGTTAGGTGGGGCGTAACATCCACATGAATGCCAGGACCTACGCTATCTCAGCAGAACATTGGCCATAGCATCACACGGCTTCCCACAGGCTTGTCTTTTTCCCATAGTCGTCCTGGTGCCATTTCAGGTAAGTGACTCATCAGGACAGACCACCTTATTCCATCATTCCCATGTCCACCTCTGATGTTCTTGTGCCCTTTGAATGCTCTGTTGATGGTAGACGGGTCAACACGGACACTCTGACCGGCAACTCAGCCAGCGCGCTATGTGAAAATGTTCTGGCCGGGCATCTGGGTCACAACATCTCTGAAACAGCAAGCAGGAACCTGTGGTCATTACCTACCATCAGTGGCCTCCAAAGTCCTCAGATCTCATTTTCAGTGAGCAATTGTGGAATGTGCCAGAGCTCCACCTTTCAGATTACTACCATGACTAAAAGGATCTGCTGTATGCCACATAATACCTTCATTACACCTTCAGAGGACTAGTAAAGTCATGCCAACGGGCTGTTTTGATGTACTAACATCATTTTAAGCAAATCAGTTGGTTTGTTTTGGCTCATCTGTGTGTTTCTTCTTGCAGCTACACATTTTGTACATTATTATTTATGAGGTTCAGACACATCAGATGATTTATTTAAGGCAGGAGACTCCGATCTGGTTTGATTATGGAGTATATGTGCTCCTGTTTGTGCTGAGATAATGTCACCTACAATCACCCTGCGACCTGATTACTGAATCTGCTTTCTGATTCAGCATCTCTGCTTAAGGCGTCACCTGACCCCACACAATCACACAGCACTTAATCTTGTGTTACAACACTCCGCTCGTGTGATAACCCCAGCTAATTAGAGCTCTACATGTGTGTGTGTGCATGTATGAGTGTGTATATATGTGTGTGTGGAATATGACACCGCTTGAAGCTAAGATTTGGCCTTGAAAATGGAGACCTACATACCGGTGAAGCACGGGCTGTTACTTCATAGTTACATCAGCTTCGGAGCACACCTGTGGAGGCTGGTGTATATGTCTGCTCCAGACCACTATATCATCTCCATCTCGGATCTCCAACTGTTCTTCTTTACCTCGCCTCCTATCCTTTTCAGCACCAGCTCTATTTCCATCTCGTGTTCACTGCCAATCCATCTCCCAGTACAACCTCATCATTGTCGTATTTAGTCAACTCTTCTTCTTTTACTCTCCATCTGTTTCTGTGATCATCTGTTCTGTTTTCTCTCCATCTGTCTTCTATCTTCTGTTCACCATCAGCGTCTTCTCTATTTCTATACTGAGTCTAGGTGTGTCCTCTCTTAAGCCATGTTTGGATTGGATTCGTTTATTAGGGCAACATCTGCAATGAATGAATGTTTTTTACGTTTGCTTTGTGATTTGTGAAGGTTGTTGTTGGAGCTGTGCTGTAAAAGACTAAATATACAGCTAGTAGCATCGAAAGTCTTCATTTTCCAAGAGTTTTAAGAAATTCTTACAACTTCCAAAAAGCCAAAGTTTGGTGAAAGTGCACAATCATTGACCAATGTGCATGCATATTCACCTCCACGTTTAAGCCATTTGTAAGGGGAAACACACTAGGGGTAGTGAGCACACGTGTCCACTGTCAGTAGGGCTTAGTCGTGATCTGCCATGAGATTGAACTGGCGACCTTCCGGTCACAAGACCAGATCCCTTACCACCAGGCAACGCCAGCCCCAAAGCACCCAGTTACTGCACTGGCCGGGAATCAAACCCAGGCCTTTAACAAGAAGTCTGCCATGAATAAATAACTGTAATAATACAATTAACGTCAACAATAAGAAAATGAAACAATTTCATTATATCAGTAGTTTGAGTATATTAAGATGTTCAGTAGGTTCAGAAATTTCACTTTTGCTTAAAGTGATCCTTCTTATTTGTAAGACAATTGTCTTAAGACTTTCACTGGTCTCTGTGTCTCTCTCTCTGTCTCTGTCTGTCTCGCTCTGTCTCTCTCTCTCTCTCTGTCTGTCTCTCTCTCTCTCTCTCTCTCTCTCTGTCTCTCTCTCTCTCTGTCTCTCTCTCTCTTTCTCTCTCTCTCTCTCTCTCTGTGTGTCTGTTTCTCTCTCTCTCTGTCTCGCTCTGTCTCTCTTTCTGTCTTTCTCTCTTTCTCTCTCTGTCTCTCTCTCTCTCTCTCTGTCTGTCTCTGTCTTTCTCTCTCTCTCTCTCTCTCGTGCTCGCTGGGTGTCTGTTTCTCTCTCTCTGTCTCGCTCTGTCTCTCTTTCTGTCTGTCTCGCTCTGTCTCTTTGTCTGTCTCTCTCTCTCTCTCTCTGTCTTTTTCTCTCTCTCTCTCTCGTGCTCGCTGGGTGTCTGTCTCTCTCTCTCTCTCTCGCTGTCTCTCTCTCTCTCTCTCTCTCTCTCTCTCTCTCTCTGTGTGTGTCTGTTTCTCTCTCTCTCGCTGTCTCTCTCTGTCTCTCTCTCTCTCTCGTGCTCGCTGGGTGATGACTTGTTGTTTGTGGTGCAGTGCTACAGTGAAAAGCCCGGCATTGAGCATCAGTATAAACTGTGTATTGTTTAGGCCAGGGTCAGGCGGTGATTTCTCTTTTGTTAGAGCTTCCTCACTGAGCCTTTTGGCAGTGTTGCCCCTTTCATGTGGCTTCTGTAGCCGAAGTTCCTCAGCCAAGAGCGGCTCAACAGCTACCGCTCACTGGTTCAGCTCAGGTCACAGAGGGAGAAAAATGAAGGAGAAAAGCAGATGTTAACACAGCAATGAAAATGTTTTTTTTTCTGCAGCGGGCTAGTAAATGTCCTGTCATATAAACTAGATTCAGCTGTGACTTCAGTCTGTTGTCTCGTCTTTCGGTGCTGCTGGTAGATTGAAGAGGAAAACAGTTTTGCATCTTTTTGCATTACTCTGCTCTTCCTGTGCTGTTGAGTAGTGTAGTTTAGCCAACTGTTGGAGCTGGATGTGCCTGAAGGCCACGTTACCTTTTGCTCATTTCAATGACGACGTGATGTATTATGAGAGAGCCACATACTCTTTCCACTTAGCCTTTATTTTCCTTGCCTTGCCCTCCTTTTCTTTGTTTTTTGTTTATTCAGCAGAGAACCTGGTCCTGGTAGTTCTTCTTCCAGCACATTTCCAGACTCTAGATGCTTAAACACTGTTTAATGAGGTATTTGTAGGGCAGAAATAACACACTGCTATATATGTTCTAAACTTTGTTACTTGGTACATTTGATGAAGAGGGACTCATTTTTTGTAGCCCTTTGTTTGGTGGACTGTGTCCAGCATCTCTGCTGTCTCTGACCCACTCGTACCAACACTAAGACACCACCACCACATCACTGTCTGTGAGATTCACCACCCAGCTGTGTGGGGGTCCTGACCACTGAAGAACAGGATGAAAGGAGGCTAGTAAAGTATACAGACAAACGGATGGACTACAAAGTGCACCTGTATGCTCAGTGGAGCTGAAATGGACAGTGACTGAGCTGGGCTCTCAGCGTATATGATCTTTATTTCTGTCCATTTTGTCAGCAGCGCTCGGATTTGACTTAATGAAGGACATCTTAAAGACTTGTCTGAACCTGAGGTCTTTGAATGTCTCGCTTTTTACTCCACCTACTTCTGCTCTAGTCTCTATACTCGTCTCCCACACTTCTTCTTTTACATTCCCTTCCCGTCGTCTCGCTCCCCTTTCTTGCCTCTTCCCTTATACATACCTGCCCTCCCTTCTCAAGTATCATGCATGAGTACACATGTGGGTCAGTGTCCGCTGTCTCACATGTACATATATAGGAAAGCAAGTCCTCCTACACACGTCATACATCATCCTTACATCATCGGTGTCATGTGGATGTTTTACATCATGTCAGAATGACAGCTAACTCTTAATATTTATGAACAGTGGTCCAAAAAAAGCCTACATTGTATAGCAGTTATTGACAGCTTTACACACACATTTCAGAGACAGGAGCTACAAATATACAAATACTTTAAGCTTCAAAATGCCCACTCACAACTGTACATGTCTTACTGCTCTTACTTCTGACACAGAAAACATTACAAAGATTACAGCCACTCAGCCTTAAACACTACATGTTCTTACACATCCCTTCTGTAATCAGCACTCGCCAGCAGTCGCAATCTGGCCATGGTCAAAGTGTCTCTGATTCTTACAGTCACCCAATGTTTACTTCTGGTTTAGTCACCAGATTATTCTCTCCGTTTATTTGAAATAATTGCAATCATTTTAAATGACCAGAGCTTTTGGGGCCCCGAGTGGCTCAGCAGGCTAAGACACTGACACTGTGATCAGAGGATCGCGAGTTTGAATCCCCGTCATGCTGTTTGCCATCAACAGTCGGGGCCCAAGAGAGCAAAAATTGGCAGTGCTCTCTCTGGGCGGGTAGATGGCACTCTCTCTCTCTCTCTCTCTCTCTCTCTATCACTCTCACAGTGCAATGTCTGCAGACTCAGGCGTCTACTGATTGGTCCATTCAGAGCTGGGAATCCTGAGCTTTCCTCCGAGCACGTTGGCTCCCCAGTGACGGTGTATCAGCGGTAGTTAGAAAAGAGGTGGTGGCTGCATCACATGCAACGAAGGAGCCTTGTGCTTGTCTTCACCCTCCTAGAGTCAGTGACAGTGCAAAGTGATGGGGAGAGCCCCCTAGTGGATGGGATGCGTTAATTGGCTACTCCCACATTGGGAATGGGAGAAAATTGGCAAAAAAAAAAAAAAAAATGACCACAGCTTTTATCATCCATAGTCATCAGTCATCTTGAGAGAAATGTGAATAAAAGAACGCTGACTGAATTAAAATGTGATGATTTTTATGTAAACAAACATTCTAATTGTAAATGTTTGTTTATTTGAGCTCCATCTGTGTCTGTGGTTAATTTGGACAAATAAGACATGTGATCACTTCATTTGGTCAGTTTAGGCTTGTTTGTTAAAAGTTGCCCACACTGAACAAAGTGAGACAAATTGTTAATCGAGATTATTTATATGGCAGATTATTATTAACTATAGTGTTATAATCATTACTGGAGAAATATTTAAGAACATACAGTGCTCGGAACCCTGACAGAATGTGTAGCCATGCGCCAGTCAGATAGGTGTAATATTTTGTGGTATTAATGTTCTCTTCCGTGTAGCTAGAATAGTCCCACAGAGATGATGCACACACTACTCATTTCCTACCTTACCTACACTCTTAAGAGATGCTTCTTCAAGGGTTCTTTAGTAAAGAAAATGGTTATCTATAGAAAAGTGATAGAAAAACACCTAAAGTGTCCTTTGAATGGTGAAAGGGTTCTTCACATTGATGAGGAATGTGCTGTAGATGGTTCTATATAGCGCCAAAAAGAGTTCCTCTGTTATTTCAAGCTTGACTTTGTAACTACAGCAGAACTCTTTTGGGGGTTATATAGAACCATTTTATAAAATGTCCTGTATAGAACCATCTACAACCCATTCCTCATCAATCTGAACAACCCTTTCAACATCCAATGAACATTTTATCAAAAAGAAGGGTTCTTTGAGTTTTATATAGAACTATTTTCTTTATTAAAGAACCCTTGAAGAACCATCTTTTTTTCTACTTTTATTTTCTAGTTTTTGCGAATTTTTCCCTGCTACTGTATTGGTAGCCAGTTAACCCATCCCATCCACTAGGGGGCTCTCCCCATCACTTTTGCACTGTCCCTGACTTTAGGAGGGTGAAGACAAGCAGAAGCCTCCTCCGATGCATGTGATTGGGGCACCGCCTCTTTTCTAACTACCGCTGATACACAGTCACTGGGGAGTCAGCGCGCTCAGAGGAAAACATCTACCCGCCCAGAGAGAGCACAGACCATTTTGCTCCCTTTGGCCCCGGCTGTTGATGGCGAACAGCATTACCAGGATTCAAACTCGCAATCCTCTGGTCATAGTGTCAGCGTCACTCATAGCCCTGAAGAACCATCTTTTTAAAGAGTGTATATGACCTCTATTCTACTCTCCCATTATCCCTTTAATCAGCTGTATAATGTGTATTAATAGCTGTATTGTTCAGTTATCTCGTGTTGAGGACGTACAGTAAATAAAATAACTGTGACCTGTAAAATTTAATTGGTAAGTGTGAGAATGTAGGTGGAATTCAGGGCCTGTCAAGTTTCTGTCTTTTGCTCCACTTGACCAGTTTCCAAGCTCCCTTAATACCACTTATTATTTGTTAAGCACTGCATTGAAGTACTTTGTTGAAAAAAGTATTGGGACGCCTGTTCATTCATTGTTTTATTTGAAATCAATGGTATTAAGAGTTTGTCCTGCTTCTGAGTTGGAGTAACTGTCTCTACTGTCCAAGCAAGGCTTGATACTAGATTTTTGGGCATTGAATCCCAAACTCCCCGACTCATTTGAAAAGTACTTAATTGTTACCATAATTACAGAGAACACTGCTCTACAGCTCAATGCTGGAGGACGTTATATCCTTCTAGCCCATGCCTGGCATTAGACATGGTGCCAATCTATAGTCTTGTTCTATTGGCAGTACTTCTCTAAGGGGCTAGACGAGCTGTGTGAGCAGTGAGTAATACCTAACGTAATACCTACCTAGCTGAATACATTCAGTAGAACGTTTGGACACAGTGTAAGTAATGTAAGTTGTGTAATCATGAGTGTAAGGAAGTGAAATGTGGACCGTTGGAGCTGAAGGGGTTAAGAGAGAGCTGTTTGTGTTTTAGGCCAACTTTAAGCTTTAAGTGCTTTGGAGACTTTGTGAGTCACTGCAGTGTTTGGAATTCAGGAGGTGAGGGAGAGCAGGGCCTATCCTTCCCTGACCCCCGCGATGGCGCGACTCTGTCTGCGTGTGTGTTTTGTGGAGATGAATGGATGTAGGCAGGGAGCTGTGACGGCGCTGCTGGCTGCGGGCCCTGTGGACTGGAGCACTGCTCTTCTCTCTCAGACCAACGCTCATGTATCTTTCAGCGCCCTGCGCTATTTTTAGCACTCCACGTTATGTAACCGGCACCTGTCATGTGATCTTTGCAAGGAGAGAGGGGAGAAGAGAGGGAGGGAGGGAGAGAGAAAGAAAGGGAGGGAGGGAGGGAGGGAGAGAGACGGGCTCAAGAGATGCTTCTGCAAAGATCCTGCAAATCCGACTGACCTCATTTTCTCAGCACATCTATACGTTGTACAGAAAGTGTGCATGTGTACATGTTTGTATTCATATATTAAACGTATATTCAAGCTGCAATTATTTGCTAAAAACTTTTTTTTAATTCCACTTCTGAAATATTGTGAATTCTGGATCATGATTTTATCATTCTTAACTTTCTCTTGGTTGTTCTTCAAATCATCTTGAGCTCTTTTTGTCATTCTGGACACGTAACATTTCCTCATTTTTATTTACAAACCTGCGTTGTTCAGGATGAACATTTTCATATTCTTATACAAACACTGATGTCCATTAGGACTGTCATGATGCTAGGATTTTGACGTTCATATCAATATCAAGTACATCACAACACTTCATTTCAAATCTACTCCTGGTTATAAACAAACACTCATCATTGTCTTTAATGCCAATTTTTATTTAATAAACACACATTTTACAGTTTAACATCTGTTTTAATCCTTACTGAACTCTTCAGTAAACTACAGTAACATTCCATAAAATACAGTAACATTCAGTAAACTACAGTAACATACAGTAAAATACAGTAACATTCCATAAAATACAGTAACATTCAGTAAAATACAGTAACATTCAGTAAAATACAGCAACATACAGTAACATTCCATAAAATACAGTAACATTCAGTAAACTACAGTAACATTCAGTAAACTACAGTAACATTCCGTAAAATACAGTAACATTCCATAAAATACAGTAACACAGTAAACTACAGTAACATACAGTAACATTCCATAAAATACAGTAACATTCAGTAAACTACAGTAACATGCCGTAAACTACAGTAACATTCAATAAAATACAGTAAACTACAGTAACATGCGGCAAACTACAGTAACATTCAATAAATTGCTGTAAACTACAGTAACACAGTAAACTACAGCACCATTCAGTAAACTACAGCAACGTACAGTAAACTACAGCAACATTCAGTAACATACAGTAAACTACAGTGCCAAAACGTGCAGCCAATATTTTTAAGTAATGAGTTTTAATATAGAATTGATTGTCAAATGTAGGTATTAAAAGTTTCAATACTTTACATACTTGTTGCAGCTTCCTCACCTTTATATACATATATGCACATTTCATTTCAATTAATTCACTTACTCTGTGTGTGTGTGTGTCCTTGTATTTCTCCCTGGTGGGGACTGAAAGGCCTCATAATGAAAGTAATGTTAGATCTTTAAAAGTGGGGACATTTTGCTGGTCCTCACAAGAACAGTGTCTTTTCATTACAAACTTTTTTTTTTTTTTTTGAAAAAATTAGAAACATTGACCTTTGGTTACACAAACAAATGGAATGTCCTCACTAGTACAGTACTACCAAAAGTGTGTGTGTACCAGATTTATGCCATGTTGCGGGGACAGAAACCTGTTTAAACACTCACGCTGTGGGGACCTTTCTGCGAAGCGAGACCCTGTAACGTAAATCTTGACATTTATGTTGAAGACATGTTTTGAGGATAAGGTTGGGGTTTTAAGGTTTGAGTAAGTAGGGCAGGCCCTGAACGTCAGGTAGACTCCCTGTAAAGCCTCAGTGATCCTCTTAATATTTAAATGTGTCACATTTTCTGAGTTATGTAATCAGGCTTTTTTTTCTCTCCTTTCTATTTACCCCCGTCCTTTCCTCAGGGTTAGAATGTGCCAGAGCATGTTCAACAGGTGGATCTACTGTTGCTGGGCTTCCACATACAATTTGACACTTTACTTGTGTGTGTGTGTGGTATTACTAGGGATAGACTTAGGCCTAGTCGTGTGATGTGTATTGCAGTATGATTTTCCATAAACAGAATTCGGGTGAGTCATGCTTTGGGTAAATGCAGATTAGTTTGTCTGGGAATAAGAAGTGAAGAAAGGGAGTTAACACAGTTTAGAAAATGTGCATCATCATGGGCATTTGTATTTTAATTAAAAACGTTTGTCTTATTAAAACAAAAAGCCACATCTGACAAGAACATTACATCACAGAGGGATTATTTCGCAGGTCCTGATTTCACCCACAGCTCCGTACAAACAGCACAGCTGAATCAGAACTGACAAACTAATGCGCACATCATTTATTTAAAAAGTAAACTTGTATATTTTATATTCACTACACAGATATATTTCAAGCCTGTTTTATTTTTAATGTTAGAATAGTAATTTTACTCTAATTAGAAATGAAATATTATAATAATTTGAGTTTCTGGATTTTTCTTTTTTTAAGCACTTTATACATTTTTGTTACAAAGACAAAGTAAGAAAAAACAAGTGTATATAAAATGCAAACACACAATGTTTATCACCCAGTGTACACATAATTACACACCAAAAGTAAATAAATAAACTAGTACATAAATAAATTAATATTTAAAATTAAAGAAATGTGACCTACACACAAAAGTGCCCACCTTATCTGACCTTTGTCATTATGGACTAAGGCCTATACTAAATTACTAATACACTACAGTAGTTTGTGCATCACTGAATCTCGTTGACTCATATGTATAGAAAGATTACAGCAGAGTGTATCAGGGATATGCATCAATAAATTCTACAAAAGGCCCAGGTTTTGATCAATTTAACACTGCTTTCGAATCCAATTATACCTCATCTTCTCCAGTGGAATCACTGCAAGTACTTCTCTGATCCTTTGTTTGAATGAGGGGGGTTTCACTGATTTCCACAAGCTCGGAGAATCAGTTTCCAGTCCAGTAATGTGGTGAAAGCTACAGCATTTGCCTGGAGGGCAGTAAATTGTTCTTCAAATGGAAATGCACCAAAAAACGCAATTACAGGACCTTATACTGATCAACTCTGAAACAAAAAGGCTTAAAAATATCAATTTACATGTAGTTAATAGACAATATAACAGTTTAGCTGTTTGACTTCTGAACTTTGTCATGATATTCTAATTTTGTGATGAGGCACTGTGCATTTTACCAAAATTCTCTGAGATGTTGATCAAATATAGGGCACTGATTCCAAGCACATGTGTCTCTGTCTGTTCTTCAGGCACACTGGAGCCTCACCTGTCTGCGTTGTTGTGGGCGGCCATGCTGGTGTCTCTGGCCATCGTAATCGTGTTGCCGCAGCCTCATGGGATCCGAGCCCTTATTGCTTCCACTATTCTCCGGCTCATCTTCTCTGTCGGCCTCGAGCCCACACTCTTCCTGCTTGGGGCGTTCAATGTGAGTTTAACATCACACTTTTGGAATTATTGTGGGATTTATAGTTAAAATATGCTGATCATTTTTATTTTAATTCTTTTTTTTTTGGGGCATAAAATCATTAGATTTTTATTTTATTTTTATAAAATAGACTGTGATCTCTGCTCCATCCGGTACTTTTGGGATGAGGTGGGCGGTAATCATCTAACATCCTGACCTCACTAATCCTGAGTGCAGTCAAATTGAATAGAATATAATGCCTTTATTGTCACTATACAAATGTACAATGAGAGTAAAAGCCACTTGCACTACAGTGCCAAGAGGTACATAATATATACAACCTAAGATAAATAAATGGCGTAAAAAAAGGTCCATACATCTGAGACTCTGTATACAATAAAAATAGATATGGAGTTATATACAATTGTCACTGCACATTATTAAATATTACACAGTAAGTGGTAAGAGATGCGGTTGGGGGGGAGGGATGGTTGACGGGTTGGGAGGTTAGCCTGTGAAATCAGTGCACGTGTGAGTTCAGAGTATTTATGGCTTTTGGAGAAAAAAACTTCTTAAATCTGTCCTTGTTCTAATGCACCTGCAGAGCTTCGCTGAGAGCATCAAGTCAAACCGTTCAAAACCAGGGTGCGAGCTGTCCTTAATTATGCTTTCTGCTCTGCTGAGGCAGCCAAATCCTAAAAATCCTCTAAAATCTACTAGAAAACCTTCTACTAGAGACAGAAAACGTTTTTTTTTTCTTTTTTTAATACCTTTTGATTTCAGAAGAAACAATGAACGAGTGTATAAATATTTTTGTGCATGTTACAGTTATTTTAATATGTGTGAACACAGAACGCAGTAATAAAAGCTGTATGTTTTAAAAATATATACAATAATTTTTACTTTACATCATGAATTGTCATGAATTTACTATAAACAGTGTTCAGAATGAGCCCTTTCCTATTTTCTGGTATTGTAAGTTGCTTCTCGATGCTATATACCTTTTTAACTGCTGTGAAATCATCTGTTACTGCTGTTCCTGCAACCATATTATGCACATGTATGTAAAATATGTATTTTATATTACTATAAATAGTGATTCTGAACTTTGAGTGATAGTGTATATGCAGTGTGTGTGTATAGGTGTGGGTATAAGTGCAAGTGTAACCCTTGCACTCTCTGTGCGGTCTCTGTGTTGAGCTGAGGTGTGGAGTGCGTCACTGAGCCATTCCCCTCTGATCTCACACCCCTCTGCTAAAGCATACTTGGCCGGTGAAAGGGTCTTCAGTGTTCCCCTACGGCCTATGCACAGTGTACACACACATGCACGTAATTTCGCATTCAAAGTGAATACAAGCACATCTGCTCAGCTGATGATGACACACTTCCTGGCTGCTTTTCCATACAAACACTGCTCTGACAGTTCTGTAGCAAGGAATGAATTAAAAGAATTTCAGTCCTTCACTTTCAGCTTTGGGGAAAAGTGCCCGCTCCCGATTAGTCCCGTTTTTGTGTTCAGAGTGATCTCATGGTAGAATAAGATGGAGTATATGTAAGTCATTAAAGCACCATTTTTGTGCAAAACAATATATTAATCATCTGTTGTGCATCACCCATGAATAACCAGTGAGAGTGCAAACCCTGATCCCGCCCCCACCCTTCATACCTGCGGCTGCGCCTCTTCAATAGTTAAATCCCAGAAGAACCTGCATATCTGCATATCTCTTTTTTTTTTATGCAGCCGAAGCTGTGAGAGTGAAGTAATTTTAGAACTGAGCCTGAAAGCCTTCATGTCAGACTGCATTTTATTACATATTTGCTTCATAAATCATATTGTAGAATTCATTTCTGAATATAAGGCCTTAAGATTAAACGTATGGGCATATTCTCCTTATGTAACAACTTGTTCACAGGCCCTTACACGGTATTTCTGAATCGTCTTGTATGATGCTTTGTGTTCTGTGTGTGTTTGTGTCTCAGGTGTGCAATAAGGTGATCTTCCTGATGAGTTTTGTGGGTAATCGAGGGACGTTCACACGGGGCTACAAGGCGATGATAATGGATGTGGAGTTTCTGTATCATCTCCTCTACCTCATCATTTGCAGCCTTGGAGTCTTTGTTCATGTCTTCTTCTACAGCTTGCTGGTGAGGGAGTCGTACACTGTAGACACACATAGACACAAGGGACACGAGCACACCGTAGTTAGCAGAACTCAAAATATTTATTTCAATCAGTTACCTTAATATTTTTTAATTAAAACTCAGATGTTTGTAGCACAAGTTTCAAGTGATGTACACATGTCGTTTAGTTGCATGCAAATTATGGACAAACACAACACAAATATAAGAAGCATAAATAGGCCCCAGAGTGACTAAGGCCCTGCCACTATGATCTGAGGATCGCAAGTTTGAATCCTGATTGTGCTGCTTGCCATCGACAGCCGGGGCCTCGAAAGAGTCGAATTGGCTGTGCTCTCTATTGCAAGATGGAGCACTATAAACAATGTCGACTGACTTGGGCGTCTGCCAGGCGATCCATCAGAACGAGGCACACTAGCTGCCGTGCAACGATGTTTCGCCAGCAGTTACATGAACTCAAAATAAGGAAATTGTTGAACATGCTCAAAATGTTTTAGTGTAACTGTCGACTGTATTTTAACTTTTTGCTTTATTCACTTCATTAATTTCATCATTAGTGTTTATATTGTGCTAATGTTACATGTTGCCGCTGAAGAGAAACCTGTTGTGACTGGCTTTGACAGGCAGCTGTGTATGAGTTGCCATAATACTGTAGCATTACTGGTCTATTTTGAACACAACTATTATTTATGAGGGCGAGTTTTCATTAGAAGTTTTTTTGCTGTACATGACTGAGTACAATAGACCTGAACTACAAGCCTCTATCAACACAAAAAACATTAAAAACATACATGTTATATCTGGCTAACTGTGAGCAAGCTACTCTCAATCAATAAATGCAGCATTACACAAACATTTTATTCCTTATTTGTGTACACTTTACTGTTTTTCACCATCAATCCTTTCCTCTACTCAGCTCTTTGATCTGATCTACCGGGAGGAGACTCTACTAAACGTGATAAAGAGTGTGACGAGGAACGGCCGCTCCATCGTGCTAACGGCCGTGCTCGCCCTCATCCTTGTCTACCTGTTCTCCATAGTAGGATACATCTTCTTCAAAGACGACTTCATTTTGGCCGTCGACCGAATTCCAAACAAAACGCTTGGTAGGGACCATAAGCCTAGAGTACTTCCCTGCTAAATATCAGTCCAGTTACATTACAATGCTGATGCCAGATTGATAAATATTCTCTGAATAGTTTAAATCACAAGCAGGCCAGGGTAGCTCCCAACACCAAACTATAAATATAAATACATTCCAGTCCTAAAAGTTGATGAACTGTTCTTCCACTTCATGAACTTAAAATATTATTTATTCATTTCGATGTTTTTTGCTGTTTATTATTGTTTTTTGTTTGTATGGTTGTCCCATAGTTTGTCTTTTTATGAAAAGCTTTATTCATTATTGTTCCTCCCTTAAATAATACCTGAGCTATATTGGTCCTGTGCGGTAGAGGTCTGTGCAGGACTCGCGGGACCCATCACAATATCTTGCGGCGTGACTAAATTTAAGTGTATTTAATCAGTCCAGACGATGCAGGAGCAAGAAATACTGTATATATTTTGAAAAATCTTGTAAATTAATTAATAGTTTAGAAAATGATAATAATCGTGCAATGCTTACCCTGCATAATAAACATACAGTGGGGGAAAAAAAGTATTTGGTCAGCCACTGATTGTGCAAGTTCTCCTACTTAGAAAGATGAGAGAGGTCTGTAATTTTCATCATAGGTACACTTCAACTATGAGAGACAAAAAAACATCCAGGAAATCACATTATGGTGGAAAATAAGTATTTGGTCAATAACAAAAGTTCAGCTCAATACTTTGTAACATGGCAATGACAGAGGTTAACACTAGACTCTGAGATGATTTTCGTCGTTTCTTTTCATCCCTCTGAAAATCCCCAGGCTCATGAGTTTTCTCGTCCCCCTGTACCCCTGCAGAGAGAGCCATCAGCGTGCTTTTGATACGCTAATAACAAGACAAAGAGTCCAGGGGGGAGCTTGCCACAAGATTCTTCAGCTTGCCAAGCAAATGAAACGGTGAAACACAGAGAGAATTTATAAAGTTAATGCAAAGTAGTCATTTATTTTGCTCTATTTTTATTAGATTTATTATATTAGATATATTAGCGTATCAATAGCGCGCTGATGGCTCTCTCTGCAGGGCTGCAGGGGACGAGAAAACTCATGAGCTTCGGGGATTCTGAGGGATGAAAAGAAACGACAAAAATCATCTCAGAGATTCTAGTGTTAAAAGAGTCTTGTAAGTCTTCACCAGGTTTGCACACACTGTAGCTGGTATTTTGGCTTATTCCTCCATGCAAATCTCTACAGCAGTGATGTTTTGGGGCTGTTGCTGGGCAACACGAACTTTCAGCTCCCTCCACAAATTGTCTAGGCCACTCCAGGACCTTTAGGGAGCCACTCCTTCACTGCAGTGTATTTGGGATCATTTTTATGCTGGAAGGCCCAGCCACGTTTCATGTTCAATGCTCTTACAGATGGAAGGAGGTTTTGGCTTACAATCTCACGATACATGGCCCCGTTCATTCTTCCCTTAACAGTCGTGCTGTCCTCTTTGCAGAAAAACAGCCCCAAAGTATGATGTTACCACCCCCATGCTTAACAGTAGGTATGGTGTTCTTGGGATGCAACT
>BRDA01011760.1:118396-131023 GCA_036984385.1 Crenuchus spilurus
CGAGGTGGAGAAAATTTTGACGACGGCTGTGTAGTAGTGACCCTTCTTTCGCGTCCTAGAGGTCGACACTATGTAGTCGATTGTCTGTGGACTCGGTCACTTGTGACATACCATCCAGTCACTCCTACCATACAGTGTTCACTGGCTCAGGTGTCTGTTAGCTGATGTATCACAGCTGGAGATCCTGCGCTTTCTTCCCAGTGATGATGTATCGGCAGCAGTTTTAAAAGAGGCGGAGCCTGACTTCACATGCATCAGAGGAGACTGTGCTAGTCTTCACCCTCCTAGAGTCAGGGACATTGCAAGTGATTGGGAGAGTCTTAGCAGAAGAGTGGGTTGATTGGCTACTAATACATTGGGAGAAAGTTATCTCAAACAAATCCAACATGATCTATTCATTCCCTCCGAGGAGGTACGTTAGACATCATTCAACTCAAACATTTATTCATTACCTAATCAAAAGACTCTAACACTTTTATACTTAATTACTAACCAGTTAAAATGTCCAGAAACACAGTTATTACCCATCATATCCTGTAATGACAAGAAAAAGAATTAAAAGCATATTTTTTTTATATTTAATATCAAGGTTTTGAGTAAATTACTATTCGAATAGTATCTACAGTAAAACAAAAAAGGCTTAAAATGTTACTTTAGCTGTCATAAACATGACATTTCCCCTTTTTTAATTAAATGATGCACACAAATGAAGTTTTTCACACTGCTCTAATGTTTGGAGAAGCACTAGTGCACATCTCTCAGCCCTGACAATCAGTCATTAAAGGAATAGTCTGGTTTATTCTTCTGTATCATAAGGCTGATTACCACTAAGAGTAATATGCCTGTACAAATCAGACGGAGCTTGTTTATTAACAGTAGATACAAGTTGCTTCATTCAGTGAATTGTCAGGTATTTTCGGTTTGGAGAAAAAGTTTAAAATGTTGTAATAACATCATCATTACAGAACAAACTCCTCACTCAAACATTACTCTGTTGACCCCTTTCTGTTGCAAATTATTAACACATGTCTGCAGACTGCTCTACCACACACTGAACATTTTCCTATTTTAATCTGATGCGTCTGATCAAGCATTATGATAAATATAATTCTTATATAATTATAATTATTAGTCTTTCTTCTCTGTTACAGATAAAGATTCTCTCTGTGCTTCAGAATTACTCCACTGATACTCCAGTTTACATCACGTATTGAGCTACACACTAAATTAGTAGAATTTCTTTCCTCTCTTCTCGTCTGCAGGAGCCTCTCTTTGCAGCCAGAGTCATTTATGACCTGCTCTTCTTCTTCATGGTCATTATTATCGTCCTCAATCTGATCTTTGGTGTCATTATCGACACCTTTGCAGACCTGAGGAGTGAAAAACAGAAGAAGGAGGAGGTACTCAAGACTACTTGCTTTATCTGTGGTGAGTAAATACCTTTTATCTGTGTGTGTATCAGTGAGTGTATGAGTTGAGCTTGCCTCAGTAGAATCAGCAGGTAGTTCTGATGTAAATTGAAGGCTCGTCATGTGACTTTGTTGTGCCTTCATAAAAAAGTTCATTGTTCATAACGTCATTCAGAAACGCTAACCTGGCATATTTTATATTCATTACACAAAGTTTCAGGTTTTTTAGTTTGACTAGTATGGCTTATAATTGTGTGTCATATAAAAATTATTGCAATATTTAATTTTTTGAGTAAATTACTATTCAGACAGTATCAACATTAAAGTTAAAGATGTTACTAAGGCTGACACAGTGGTTTGGTGGTTAGCACTTTCGCCTCTCAGCTCTGTTGTCTTGGGTTCAAGTCCACATCTGGGTGGAGTCTCCCTGTGTCTGCGTGGGTTTCCTCCCACAGTCCAAAAACGTGGAGATCAGGTGAATTGGGTAGTCTAAAATTACCCTGGTGTGTGTCTTTAAATGTGTATGCCTGTATGTGTGTAAGCAGAGATATGGTTGTCTCTGTCTTGGGTATTCAGCCTAGTGCTGGATACAGACCTCCAGGTGTCACTTCCGGTTGAGACGCTGCGTGTGATTGGCTGCCGCTGCTCTTCGGTCTGTGGTTGAGTTCTGAGTGTGTAGATTGTAAAGCATTTTAGGGTTTAAGAAAGGTGCTATATAAGTGTAACATTCATTAATTCATTTACATAATGAGCGTAAAATGTACCTTTTTTAATTAAATTATGAACACAAATGAACTTTTACACAAAATTGTAATTGTTGCAGATGCACTAGTGTATTTGTAAAACTTATGAAGTCATTTGGAGCATCATTATTTAATTATAATGCTTGTAAAAGTGCACTAAGCAAAATGTTCTCATCAAAGCTGGGAATTTCTTTGGAAGTCAACATTGCATGTTGATGGAGTAATGCATGAAGATAACAAATGAAGCTACTTAAGCTGAGAAAATATTTTCTTCTTTCTAATGGTCAGCTTCCTGTTGTGATGGGTCATGTGACCAGCAGTGTGACCAATAACACATTAAAACAGTTTTTCAGTATTGCTTAGGGTACCTTTAATGGCAGATTTGATTGGCACTGTGTATATCCGGAAGACTTTTTGAAACTACTTGCCCTGTTAACAGGCACAGTGCGAGCTGTTTTCACTCAAACAGTGTAAACATCGAGACGCCCCCTCTTCCCAGAAGGCTTAGTCATGGCTACTGTGGCCGAGTCTTCACACACTCTCTCACACACACGGATAGATTCACACAGTATTCCTATGATGGAACACCCAATTTTAGGCCTATTGTTTGGCAATTCACGGTTCATCATCGAAGGGAGTTTTATGACTTGCTTAAACGTGTGAATCATGTGTAGGATGTGTGTTTATACTGAAACTGATGGGATCACATTGCTTTATCTTGTGGATGTTCCTTTTCTTTACAGTGAAGAAGTGAACACTTTCTGCAGCACAACATTTTATCTGAAACTGAGCTTTTATATGGGATTCATTGCTTTTGCGTAATACTAGTGTATCTCAAAGTAATTAGAGCATAAAGTGAAAAAGTTAGTTTTTGTTTACATTTAATTAAAAAAGGTAAACTCATATTTTATTCATTACACATAAAGAGACACTTTTTTTTGGCCAATTTTCTCCCTTTCTCAATGTGGTAGTAGCCAATTAACCCATCCCATCTGCTAGGGGACTCTCCCCATCACTTTACACTGTCTCTGACTCTAGGAGGGTGAAGACAAGCACAAGCCTCCTTCATTGCATGTGATGCAGCCACCACCTCTTTTCAAACCACCACTGATACACCGTCACTGGGGAGCCAGCGCACTCGGAGGAAAGCGCAGGATTCCCAGCTCCAAATGGACCAATCAGTAGACGCCTGAGCCAGCAGACATTACAATGTGAGAGTGATAGTGAGAGAGAGAGAGCGCCATCTACCCGCCCAGAGAGAGAGCACGGCCAATTTTTGCTCTTTTGGGCCCCGACTGTTGATGGCAAACAGCATAACCGGGATTCAAACTCACGATCCTCTGGTCATAGTGTCAGTGTCTTAGCCTGCTGAGCCACTCGGGGCCAAAGCTTCACATTTTAAACCTTTTTGCTGTTTTAATGATGATACTGTTTGAATATTTCTCTGATTTCAGCTTGAAATCTGTCACTTTATGTGTAATGAATATAAAATATGACTGTATTCTGCTTTTTTATGATATGAATGTTTTTTGATGTGACACTGAATGACTTGTAGATCACCAAAGCTCTACAAGTGACGATTAGCGTGTCTCCAGTGGTCATCACTCAACATAAGAAAAAACTTTGTGTTGTGACTGTCACAAGACCTGTCGCTTCCACTTATGACAGACACACTCCCTCTGACCACCATGTTTGTTTACAAACTACTTCCTCTCACAGTGATGAAAGTAAAGTGGAACTGGACAAATGTTCTGTACTTCTTCAGGGTTAATGTTTCTTTTAATGATAGTCAGGAGTCACTGCGAGGCCATTTTTCTGTAATACAACAACACAAGACTTCACAAATAGCAGCAGCCCTTTGGCTAAAGAGCACAGTAAACACATTGTCCTGTGAGCTGACAGTGACATTTATGGTTTGAGGAGTTTTTTTGGCATCTCCGTGTTATTGAGCCCTTTTTAGGGTTATATGGCTACCCGTTAATACGTAGCCATACGAGCGTATTTGACCTGCTGTTGCACTAAAGCCATTGTGTCCTTGTATAATGCAGGCTTTCCCTGTCCAGTCAGTAAGTGCTTTCATACGTTGAAAATAAATGATCTTGTGTTTCCTTGCAGGCTTGGAGAGGGACAAGTTTGACAACAAGACGGTGACCTTTGAGGAGCACATCAAGGTGGAACACAACATGTGGCATTACCTGTTCTTTATCGTGCTTATAAAGGTGAAAGACTCCACCGAGTACACAGGACCGGAGAGCTATGTTGCAGAGATGATCAGGGTAAGTGTTTTTCATTATGCATACTCATGCCTACTCCTGCAGATAACATCCAGAGCTAATCTTAGAGAATTAATTCAAAGCTCTAGCCCTATTCATTGAAAGTTTCAAGTGTATTCCCGGAGATTTACTCACCTGCACAATTTAGTTATGACCCTTGTCCTTGAAATCTTTTCCTCTGCAGTTATGCCAGGTTCACACTACACGACTTTTTTGAGTTGTACTTGCACATCTTTCAGTTGTTGTGGCTTTCACACTACATGACTGGTCAGCGACATGGGGTCACGAAATACAACTTTATTTTGGGGGGGGGGGGGGATTGCAAAATAACCTGGCTGCTCTCCAGAAACACATTTTGTCATGAGAACAGAACTAAACACACATGCAAACCAGCGATGCCACGCAGGAGATACACTATTTTCCAAAATAATTTTATCAAAACAAGTGATTACTGCACTGATTTGCAGCAAAAAAAGAAAAAAATTTGGATGAAAAGATGGATAAAGGCATGCGGCCAGCAGGCCCTGTCTGTTCTACAGAGAGAGCTGGAAAGTAGGGTTTGAATCATTTTGTGACGTTTGAGCTGGCAGTACCGCCGCGCTGGCTATGAGCTGGCTGTACAGTTACAGTTATATTACAATAACAGGGAGATTGTGTCAACGGTCACGTGGTTCTCTCTCTGTTATCTCATTGGTTGTAGGTAGTTACTGCTGTTGGCATGCAGTTGCCAACTGGATCAGATATTCAGCATGTCAAATATTTCCCGCGCGTCTGTGACTGATCGGCGATCAGCAGTTTTCACCACACGTCTGAGCGAGCGCCAAGTCATCCCAGATTTGCCTGCGAGCAGAGGTTTTTGTCGGCGATCTCCAAAAACTGCCTGCGAAAAAAGCTGTGCTAAAATCGTGTAGTGTGAACTAGGCTTTAGTTACAGATCTGCCGTTGAAGATCTTTTGGGTTTAGTTTGAAGTCTGCTGCATTTAGTTACAGTCCTATTCCTGGAGAGTTGCAGAGTTTAAGTTTTTGGGGAGTCTGTGCTTCTGCAGTGTTTAAAACATAGTTTTGAGAAATTATCTGTAAGGTTCCACTCTAACTTCAGTTGGTCTAGTTGATTTAGATGAATTAGATCAGGGATTGAAGGAGGCCTTAAATTTTGGAATTTCGTCAACATCTTTAATTTTTATCTTTTTTTTCTTTTTCAAGACACTCTTAACTAGTCATGAATTCCAAACTCAGGCTTTTTTGGGGAGCCAAGCCATCCAGAACCAAATACAGTGTCTCCACCTGTCATCATTAATTAACTACAATTCAGACTGATTCACTCTTTAGTGATGGCAGTAATTTGACCCATTCAAACAGTTTTTCTCAAACCAAAAGGGTTTTAATGTGTCTGATCACACAAAAGTGAAACTGTCACGACTCAAAAGCCCGAAAGGCTCCTCTGAGGGTTCCTGGCTTTAAATGACTAGTGAACACATCTGACAGTCTCAGTTGAGATTTGACCACGAGGCAATGTCACACAATTTAAAATAATTGTGTTTACTTATACACTCATTGGCCACTTCATTAGGTACACATGCCTTGTATCGACACTCATTGTGTATTTTATCAGCTCCACTGAGCTGACAGGTGCTCTTTGTAGCTCTACAATTACAGACTGTAGTCCATCTGTTTCTCTGTACACTCTGTTCATCCTGTTCTTCAGTTGTCAGGACCAGAGGTTGGTAGTCACTCACTACATTTACTCTGTTACATTAGCTTGAATTTTTTTTTTGCAATATAGTGGTAACCAGCAACCCACCCATTCACTAGGACTCTCCCAATCACTTGTAATGTGACTGTAGGAGGGTGAAGACTAGCACTGGCCTCCTCTGATGCATGTGAAGTCAGGCTCCGCCTCTTTTCCAACTGCTGCTGATACATTGGCTCAGGATTCCCAGCACATACCTGAGCCAGCAGACATTACATTACCATCTACCCATATATACCACTCTTTTACCAGCACAGCATGCACTAACACACCACCGCCACATCAGTGTCACTGCATTGCTAAGAATGATCCATCATCCAAATAATACCTCCAGTAATAATGGGAGTCCTGACCACTGAAGAACAGGGTGAAGTACACAGACAAACAGATGGACTACAGTCTCTAATTATAGACCTACGAAGTCGTCAGTGCAGCTAAAATGGACTGTAAGTGTATATACAAGGTTATTTTACCTAAAGAAGTGGCAGCTGAGTGTATATGCACATTTATGATTGTGTTTTTTTTGGGCGTTGGGCTACATGAGACTGGGAGAATGGCAGAGCGTGTTGGCACTAAGGCACATACCTTGGCAGGCTGTAAATGAATCAGAGAATCATGGTCTGGAAAATGTTTCACATGAGAAGATTGTGTCTGCATGTGTCACTGTGCACGCATGCAGCTCTGCATAAAGTCTTTGCAGCTTTAGATCACTTCTCTGATGTAGACTGCTGAGTCTTTCTCTGGAATACACATGCGTAATGCGGCCCGTTTGAAATGACAACAAAAGCCTTTGATAGCAAAATCAGCATCAAAACCCACTCAGACACATTCATTCAGAGACTTTCAGTAGCTCTGCTGCTCAGCATAAGCGTAGATACACGTCTTTTTAACAGTAATTTTGTGTTTTATTGACAGACGGTCTCATTTTTTGCCGTTCTGATCAGTTGATTGCTGCGTTTAATGCTGAATAAAACCAGCATGTTTACAGCAAAGAAATGATTCTGATTAAAGTTTAGTATTCTGCAGTCCATCATAAAAGGACCTGGAAACGGTTGTGAATCATAATGAATGAACTCGCATCGCTCTGGTCAGACTGGGTGGGGTTAGGGGGTCTTTAGACTGAGTGGTCTGCTTTCGCTGGGTAGCCACATTCCACACAGTAAATCCATTAACTGACCCCATCCACGAGTTATGTAACGAGGGGAAGCAAACTTGTGTTTTAGCCCCAAATCAGAGCATTATTACCGAATCTGTCTGTCCGCATTAAGACTCCGAGCAGCCCTGGCAGAGGCTTGGAATGTGTTAATCCACAAGAGAGACCATCTAATGCTTGACTGCTCACACACATTCACATAGACACAGACACACCACTTCAGTAAAATGGCCGGAGGTGTTGGAGTTAGCCTCATGATTTAAGCTAAGCTGTGTGGGAATGTCTGTTGCCTGTTTGGAGTGTGTATGTGTGTATTTTGTATGTGTTGCATGTTCTGAAATAATAACCTCCTTTAACTAAGAGTGCCTCAACTTCCCTGACAAACATTTCAGTGTAATGACTAGAATAGCTCCTGGGAAGCATTAGCTCCACCCCTCAAAAATGTATCATCTGCTTTGTCCTTTGTTGTCCATTTTCATACCACGGAAGTAAATCTCTTACCAGTTACAGTACAGACAGACAAAAACAAATAGATTGACGTAAAAGTCCTAAAAATAGATTTTTTTAATTAAAATGATCCAATATTACATTTCTGTGAACAGCAATAGTATGTGAACCTTTAGGATTGTCGTCAATCAATGGGATGAAAAATCAGGTGCGACTGGAAGCCCTGTTTTATTTAAAGAACAGAGATCTAGCAAAGTCTGACCTTGCTAACACGTTTGTGGAAGTGTATCATGGCATGAACAAAGGAGGTTGTTGAGGACGTCAGAAAAGTTTTGTTGATGAAAGGCTAGAACACCAATCCACAGTCAGACAGATTGTGTACAAAGGAAATTCTGGACTGTTATTACCCTCCTGAGGAGTGGTCGACAAATGTAACACCAAGAGCAGGGTGTTTAATAGTTTGTGAGGTCAAAAAGGATCCCAAGATAACTTCATGAGTTCCTCATCAAGAGAACACTGAACCACAATGGTGTGCACGGCAGGGTTGCAAGGGGAAACCCACTGCTCTCCAAAAATAACATCGCTGCTCATCTGCAGTTTGCTAAAAATCACATGGACAAGCCAGAAGGCTATTGAAACAATTTTTTTTTGATGGATGAGACCAAAATAGATGTTTGTGCTTTAAATGAGAAGCATCATGATTTTAGAAAGGAAAGCACTGCATTAAGACCTCATCCCATCTGTGAAACATGGTGGTGGTAGTATCATGGCTTGGGTCTGCTTTTCCACAGCTTGGCCAGGACGGTTTGCCATCATTGATGGAACAATGAATTCTGAATTATAGCAGCAAAGGAAAATGTCAGGACATCTGTCCGTGAGCTGAATCTCAAGAGAACATACTTTATGCAGCAAGACGACCCTACACACAGAAGTAAATCTATACCCCAAAAAAAGGCTAAGAAGAATACATCTGATGTAATGATGAAAGTCCTGACCTTAAGTACCTGAAGCAAGCAGTTCATGGGAGGAAACCCACCGACCCAACAGAGCTGAAGCTCTTTTGTATGAAGTTATGGCTAAAATTCCTCCACGCTGATGTTCAGGACTCAACAATTACCAGAAACATTAAGTTATCTCTGCACAGCAGAAACCGAAAGCAAAGGTTAATGTACTTCTGCCTCCTACAGACATGTGGTGTCAGATTCTTCTTAGTAAATCTGAGTCTAATATTTCTGTTTGATTTGGTGTCCTTTTAGGATCCGTGTGCCTGACGTTTATACTAGAAACTTTAACCGTATACGCAGTTATAATCAAGTGAACAGAAAGGAAAACACAAGTACAATAAATACGATGTTCGTCCAGTGAATCGAGCAAAAGCAGAAAGCCAAGTATGATATTTAAACTCACACACCAAGCGACTGAACAATAGCACCTGATGACCAGTATTAGTAGATGTGCAGTGTGTGGAGACATTTGTGTAGTACATAGATAGTTGGCAGAGTGGAGATGTGATGAAGTCCAGCTGATGCCTCTCGTTGTTCTGGCACAGTGAAGAAGTCTACAACGATCTCCTGTACCGGTCCTTTCTACAGTGGAGCTGAAAGAGTTTATTGCTGAAGGTTCTCCACTGTCTGACCATGAGATCATGAAGGGGGTGTAATAGTACTGACTTTCCACCACAACCAGCTCAGAGCCAGCCTTTTTGAGCTTTTTTTGCGTCGCCCCCTCTGATGCTGCTTCCCCAACAGACTGCTTCAAGATAGCATCCGCAGCAACAGATTGGAATAAGATGGCCAGCATCTTTCTGTACACGTTAACTGACCAAATCAAATAAACATTCGCTGTTTTAATGAGCTGTTTTTACATTATGGATTTGTGGTCAGGTATTGGGATGCTACACTAGGTTTCGGTATGAAAGTCAGAATTGTGGTGTTGTGACTAGAAGCTTTATGTAAAATGAAGAATGACTGGACCAAAATGACTGAGAACCACCACTTTACCCCACCTACCCAACTGTAAACTAACCTCTTCTGAATAGAGCTACAAATAACTATTAATCACATGGACAAAGAGGAAACAGTTTAAATGGATGATTTTGTTCACAGCCCTGTGCTGCTGTAGCTTTCTGAATTCATCATAATGGAGTACTAACGTTTATACAAGTGATACTGGAATGTAAAGTGCAGAGGAAAGCCCCTACTTCACGGGTGGTTACTCCCTTGACGCAGTCATTGCACCGTATGGTTGGTGACAGTTTCTGATCTGCCGGCCACTGGCCCAGTTCCCAGCCTGTGTGTGAGGGGCACAGAGCAGTCTTATGAGGAAGCACCTGACTGAAGATTAGTTACCCTTCACACCACCTGCACACACACTTTCTCTCTGAGGTGCCTGAAGTGTTCTCTGTTGACAGGAGATGTTACAACACAAAAATAAGCAGCAGCCATTATAGAAATAATACCACAAGACATGGAAGGCATAAGTATCATTTTAGGTTCTTTCAGCCACAGAAGATCCTTAATTTATATACATTTAGTATTTGTTTTAAAGAGCCTGTAATCTGCCTTTTTGTTTTATTTTTGTTCTATTCATTCTCCAGTTTTGTACAAATCAAATGGGATAGATTTTTCTGTTTGTTTGTGGGATTTGTTTTATGGCAACCTAACTCAGAGGCCCTGTTTTTAATTTTATTTTTTTTAATTAAAAGTAAAGTTTGTGAACTCTGCACTCCAGACTACACGTGTCCACCAGCAACAACCATCCCACTCAAGCCCCACCCTCAGTTGCTTCCTCAACCTCACACTACCCTCCAAGCCCCACCCTCAGCCCCACCCTACCCCCCCAAGCTCCATCCTTAACCACACCCTACCCCTAAGCTCCAAATTCAGGCCTACTCCACCCCCAAACCTCACCCTCTGCCTCACTCTACCCCCAAACCCCACCCTCTGCCTCACTCTACCCCCAAACCCCACCCTCTGTCTCACCCTGTCCCACTTAGGCCCACCCTCAGCTTCACCCTACCTCAAACTCCACCCTGTTGATGTTGTTTTTGTTGTTAATATTTTCCTTGAGCAACAAACAACAAGAGCCAGATTAAAATCTAAAAGACGTTAATCTGCCAAATTACATTTTTAAACTTGTTCTTCCTCTGAACTCTGTAGTTGCTGTATTTTAATTAAAGCTGATTATGAATCCGGTATATTCTGTGAAAATAAGGACCCAAGAGTCTAGAAATCTGTGATATAGAGCGTTTATCCTGGATGCTGATCCCTGCTGATGTATAAATAATCTTCAGATCAACAGGCCAGTAAGCCGTGATGTGTTTCACGTTCATGCCTGTCTGTTTTTCTGGATCAAAACCAGAATGCCGTTGAAACTTCAGACTGTTAGCGCAGGCTCCCAAAATACACACATGGTAAGAAAGCTGCACACCAAATACACATGAAGTCCTGTGGTGAGCAGAGAACAGGTTTCTCAGCTTGCTTTTCTCACAGTCTGGAGATAAAGTAGAGATAACGAGACAGAGATGAAGAGATAAACTGAGGGTTTACAAATCACTCGCCCTCATGACCACCAAACTATTTGTGCCACGTTGGATGTGGCAATTTGTGAAGCTTGGCTTAAGTCTCCAGTTTTCACTGTTTAATATACCTCAGAATCCAGGACGGTGCTGAAGTCTGTGCTTAAAGTTTCTCTTCAGTCTGTTCATGTTTGTGAAAGCTGAGGGTTGCCAGTGTGGGGTTTTTTCTTGACCAATACTGATTATTAGTAATCGAGGACACTGATAACCAATATTAGACTAATATTCATTTACCATAAATGATATTTTTAGTGTGAAACCTTTCAAGGAAACAGCTCGTTTATCCATTAAATGATCACCTTTTAATATTAGAACATATTTATAAAGTGCTTTGAGCTTCAGACATTTACAAAAACACTGAAAACCATGTTTGATTGGATTTACATTTGATCCACAGTTCTACCCCCAGACAAAAGGCGCTTTTTTATTATTGTGTTGTCATATATAAAACACATTGGCATGGAAAGTGCCAGTTCCACTATTTGGGGGGAAAATGCAAATAAATGCAGAAAGGAAAAAAAACCCAAACTTGCTTATCAGGCATCACATGGGTTTGTTAAATTCCAGGAGAACACTTGCTTTACTATAATGAAGTACTGATTAAATAATACTGAGCTGCCACGAGGAATGGCTTGTAAAGAGTTAAACCCACATACAGAACATCACTCCTTTTTGTAATAATGATGTTTGGATTTATTCTAATATTGGTGCATGTCTGAACTAGTGAAAAAGTTCATTGTTCATAATTTAATTCAAAAAGAACATAATTTTATATTCATTACACATAAAGTAACATACAGGTGCATCTTTAAAAATGAGAATATCATTAAAAAGTTAATTTGTTTCAGTAATTCAGTTCAAAAAGTGAAACTCATGTAGAGAGTCATCACACACAGAGTGTCTGTTTTTAAGTGATTCTTTATTTTAATGTTGATTATTATGGCCAACAGCCATCAACCCAAAAGTCAGAATCTCAAAGCATCTAAATATTATATAAGAACAATTAAAACATGATGTTTAATAAATAAATGATGTTCTACTGAACAGTCTGTACAGTATATACACTCAGTACTTGGTTGAGGCTCCTTTTGCATGAATTACTGCATCAGTGCAGCGTGGCATGGAGGTGATCAGACTGTGGCACTGTTGAGGTGGTATAGAGGTGATCAGTCTGTGACATTGTTGAGGTGGCATGGAGGTGATCAGACTGTGGCACTGTTGAGGTGGTATGGAGGTGATCAGACTGTGGCACTGTTGAGGTGGTATGGAGGTGAT
>BRDA01011760.1:131123-149173 GCA_036984385.1 Crenuchus spilurus
TTGAGAGGTTAAGTTGTAGGTGGTGATCCTTCATCCATGAGGATATATCTGAGAGGCAGTGAGATATCCGCGCCGTGATGGAAGAGTCATCATCAAGCAGGAATGACAGATAGAGCTGAGTATCATCGGCAAAGCAATGGTAGGAAAAGCCATGCGAGTGAATAACTGGTCCCAGTGAGGTGGTGTAAATGGAAAAAAGAAGGGGTCCCAGTACCGAGCCTTGGGGCACTCCGGTGGACAATGAGTGCGAAGAGGACAGCTGTCCTAGCCATGACACTTTAAATGAACGCTCAGCGAAGTAGGATCTGAACCATGATAGTGGTGTATCTGAGATACCCATGTTTGAAAGCATTGACAATAGAAGGTCGTGATTGACCGTGTCAAAGGCTGCTTACAGGTCCAGCAGTATGAGCACCGAGGACTGTCCGGTGGCTCTGGCAGTTTTTAAGGCTTCTGTGACGGACAACAAAGCCGTTTCAGTAGAGTGTCCTTTTTTAAAACCAGATTGGTTGCGATCGAGATGGTCATTCTGGGTGAGGAAGTCAGAGACCTGATTGTACACTTCCCTTTCTATGACCTTAGAGAGGAAAGGCAGTTGCGAAACCGGCCGATGGTTGTCAACCTTGGCAGGGTTGAGTGAGGGCTTTTTAAGTACCACAAAATGACATAAAAATGATCAATGTAAATCAAAATTATTACCCCTTGGAGGTCTGGATTTGGAATCATACTCAAAATCTCATACCACCCTCATGGAGTCTGTTTCTGACAGTTTGAGCAGAAACATGGATATTAGTGGTCTGCTGGAGGTCATTTTGCAGGGCTCTGGCTCTGCTCCTCCTGTTCCTCCTTGCACAAAGGAGGAGGTAGCGGTCCTGCTGCTGGGTTGTTGCCCTCCTACGGCCCCCTCCATGTCTCCTGGTGTACTGGCCTGTCTCCTGGTATCTGCTCCATGCTCTGGACACTGTGCTGACAGAACTGACAAAATGCAAAAGTGACCAAAACATCAGCCAGAAAGGATGAGAACAGAGAAAAGGTCTGTGGTCACCACCTGCAGAACCACTCCTGAATAGGGGTTGTCTTGCTAATTGCCTCTCATTTCTACCTGTTGTCTGTTCCATTTGCACAACAGCAGGTAAAACTGATTCACAGTCAGTGTTGCTTCCTAACTGGACAGGTTGGTTTCACAGAAGTGTGGTTGACTTGGAGTTACATTGTGTTGTTTAAGTGTTCCCTTTATTTTTTGAGCAGTGTGTATATAGTAAGTGTATAAGTGTACATATATATAAGTGTATCAGCTGGCAGCATCCTGTGAGCACCAATGAAGGACTAGAGGACCAACACAAACCGTGCTGAGGTGCCGTCACTGACTTGACATCTACAAGCTGGACACAGTGTTGAACATCTCCAGCAGCGCTGCTGTGTCTAATCAACACACACCAGTGCAACACACACTAACACACCACCACATCAGTGTCACTGCAGTGCTGACAACGATCTGTGGTTTTCCTGACCATTGAAGAACAGGGTGTATACAGAGACTACAGTGTGTAATTGTAGAGCTACTAAGTGGTCAGTGGAGCTAATATGGACAATGAGTGTAGATACAGTGTGTGTGTGTACCTAATGAAGTGGCCATTGGGTGTCTGTATATGTAAAATAGACCACACTTGTGTCTTCTAGGCCTTCTATATTGTGTCTTCTATCTCAGGCCTTGATGAATAGATTGTTGTCAGTCAAACACAAGGGGAAAGTTAGCTAGTTATGTCAAAGGTTAAAGAAAAGTTCCCTTAATTTAACGTAAACGGGCCGGTTACAAATGTAAACGGACACCCAGCGTTTTATTGCTGGGGCAGGACTTTCAAAGCCTTTAGTGCTGCAACATCTGTCCATCACAGTTGTAGTGCTTGTTGCCTAGATTATAAATTGGCATTTATCCTGAGTGATTGAGAGTGGTACACTCTTAAAAAGATGGTTCTTCAAAGGTTCTTTAGTCATCCTGTATTATCATGCTGCTTGACGTCAACAGCTGGGGCCTTGAGAGAGCAGAATTGACCGTGTTCTGTCCTCAGGTGGGCAAGATGGCACACTCTCCCTAGCACTATAAACAATGTCGACTGACTCGGGCTTCTGCCAGGCAATCCATCAGAACTGGGGATCTGCGCTTTCCTCTGATGATGGCGGTGATGTATCGCTAGCAGTTTTGAAAAAAGGGGCTTGACGTCACTGGTATCAGAGGAAGCCTGTGCCCACCTGCCCCCTTGCAAGAGAGTCAGGGGCATTGCAAGTGATAGTGATAGGGAGAGTTGATAAAAGGGGCGGGGTTAATTGGTCACAAAAATACTTTCGGGAGAAAATCGGGGGTAAAGTTATTTTAAAAAAAAACAAACAAACAAAAAAAATCCTCTCAACATTTGTTTTGGGTGTTTGTGGTTCCTTATAGATTGTTCTTTATTAAAGAAACTTGAAAATCCATCTCTTTTAAGAGTGTGCACTAATGTCGAATTAGGAGTACTGACCAGCTGGCCAAGTCTCCAGCTGTCCAAACTGTTATTGCACAAAACAAATTACACCTGCTGATTAAAAAGAAGTCATGAAACCACCATGACTTAATTTTTCAATTAAATCATATATAAAAGTCCCTTTGAAGCTTTCTCTTGTGAGACTGGACACCATTTTTCAGGGTTGAGAAATCAGTTGAATGTTAAATCTAAATTCAATTTAATGAGTTAACGCAAACTGTGTTAAAATATTAGAGTCTTATAAAATACTCTCTACAGTCCAGTAGAAATAATCCAATCAAACGCTCTTAGGACATACAGATAGAGCTGTTTTGAGCCACAGGACTGTAAAAACCCCATCTGATCACTTCACTCTGATTAATCAGACTGATTGGTTAGCCTACATACCTGTCTGCCTTCCTACCTACCTCATTCTGCCTACACGCATGTATGCTTGGGAAGTGAGGCAAAGGTTGCTGTTGTAAAGCTGTAAGCTAGCTAGCCGGGTGTTTACCTCACTTGAAATCTGTGTATATGATTGGCCATGTCTACGTTATGATAATGTTAGGTCTTCTACATTTGAATGAAACATGAGGTAGGTGAATAGTGAGTTCCTGGTCATCAGTGCATGTTAGTTCATTTTATGGGCGTGGCTACAGAGGGCTGAAAGTGAAGGGGTGGGACTTTTTAAAATAATCCTGACTAGTTTCTACAGATTGATGTACTCCGTCCATAGTGTCAGGTATACAGTAGAGTAGTTAGAATATCATGAAAAGGGTTGTTTTGTTTATAATGTACAGTGGTGTGAAAAAGTGTTTGCCCCCTTCCTGATTTCCTGTTTTTTTGCATGTTTGTCACACTTAAATGTTTCGGAACATCAAACCAATTTAAATATTAGTCAAAGACAACACAAGTAAACACAAAATGCTATTTTTAAATGAAGGTGTTTATTGTTAAGGGAGAAAAAATCCAAACCTACATGGCCCTGTGTGAAAAGGCGATTGCCCCCTAAACCTAATATGCGACGAAGCGTTTGCGATAACTTGCAATGAGTCTTTTACAGCGTTGTGGAGGAATTTTGGCCCACTCAGACAGAGTGCCAATCATATCTGGGCAAAGGAAACTCCACCCAAATGGCTTGAACCACCAACCAACCCATGGAAAAGTCCAGAACGTTGGAGAGCTTCACAAGGAGTGGACTGAGGCTGGTGTCAGTGAATCAGGAACCACCACACTCATGGATGTCTCTAAGAAAGTGGCTACAGCTGCCACATTCTTAATATCAGTCCACTCCTGCACCTGAAACAATGTCAGAAGCGTTACCAGGGCTAAGGAGGTAAAAAAAATGGAAGTCAGATTTGCTTTTCATTTGGAAAGGTCCTAGAGTCTGGATTTAGAGTGGAGAGGCATAGTCCATATGTCCAGTTTGTGACGGTTTGGAGTGCCATTTTCATCTGCTGTCATTGGTCATCATCAAGTCCAAACGCAATAAGGCAACCTATCAGGAAATTTTGGAGCACTTCATGCTTCCATCTGCGGAGAAGCTTTATGGAGAAGATGGTTAGCATCTCCTCCAGCTGCCCACAGTCACAACTTTCATGAGCTTTAAGCCATACTGATAAACAAATAAGGCTTGAAACATGTCACTTATATAAAATGACAGATGATCTTTTTAAATAAAGTTATTAACTTTAAAACGAGCTGTTATGTGCTACACAAAACATAAAGGAAAACTGTTAGCGATTGCAGGAGATGTGGGGGCTTCTGTGCAGAAATTGGCAGAACATTCACCAAACAGTGATGTGAATTAGGTGTGCAGTGATATCCAGGTGTGTGGCATCTACGTATGACTTGTCCGTAACACATGAAACGAGTGGAATGGAATGAATGTATAAATAAGAATGAGAGAAGCGAAGGTTTTATTTGAAGGTGTGGTGGTGCAGACCTGATAAGGTTGCTGATGTGGGTGGCTGTGGTTGAGATGACTAGGCTAGCTGACAGCTGGATGAAGCCAGACACATTAGTGGGCGGCAATAAACACAAACTCTTGTGTGCGAGCGCACAGGAAGTGAACACAAACACACAGACACATGCGCACACACTCCTCTTCTATTCTCAGAATTAGTGTAAGCAGCTATGCATCACTGACTGCGTGATTTCCCTGTGTTTGTGCAAGTGTGTGTGTGTGTGTGTGTGTGTGTTAAGGGAAGGGGACTTCTCTACATCTCCCAGATGCACCTTCATGCTAAAATCATGCTGTTTGACGTCAAGATCATTAAACCAAATTTGAACTGTATTATCAAGCCCATGTCTTGGGTTTCACAGGCCGAGTTCTCTATTGAGACCACAGCTAAACCTGGTAGTTACCGGCTGATTTGAGGTGTGTTTGGTCAGAGTTCTGTGCAGGAATCTGGAGCTCCCTACCCCTGCTTTAAATCCTGTAAATAAGCAGGTTGAGCGGCCGCTGATCACACTTGGTTTTCCAGCACATCCCGCAGATGCTGCCTTACCTTTTCAGAGATGTTCTGACTCTGTCGTCTAATGTTTAGGCCCTCTTAACATCTCTCCCATTTCACCCACATCCAACTCGCAGACTAGGAAAACTGTTCTCTTACAGTGTAACATATTCCAGACCTTCAATCCTGTTGTGATGATGGTCAATGCTTTGGCTCATCAAGGCACAATTGCACATATAGGCTTCCTGTGTGTCATCAGTGCCATATGATTTTTTTTTTCAAGGTGTTCTACAGATCTAATGAGCATAACAGTGCTTCTGGAAGTGTAGGCCTGTAGAGCTGCAAATCTTTGGGAATCGAGCAAATCGATCCAGAATTGATTCTTGGGGTCACATAGATTTTTTTCCGATTTTTTTCCAAATACGAACGAAATACTTTACAGTTGCAATCTCTGCAAATCTCATGAGTCACGCCAAGCCCCTTCTTACCCGGGCCGGGTTGTCGGTAAAATCCAAAGTGTTTCCAAATGGTTGCTTTTAAAGACCGCGGCTCGGCTTGCATGCCTGTACATAGCCCACGCTGCTTACTTGTTTTGCCTAGCACTACGGTGGCTGAGAAGGCACATCCGCACCCACAAAAAAAATTAATTTTTTGAAAACAAGAATCGACTCCGAATCGCTCAATGTTAGAAACTCGGAGCTCGGAGCGATTTTTTCCTGCACCCCTATAGGCCAGTAATGTTAATACATCTTGCTATCATTTTATATATATATATATATATATATATATATATATATATATATATATATATATATATATATATGTGTGTGTGTGTGTGTGTGTGTGTGTGTGTGTGTGTATGTATGTATGTATGTATGTATATATATGTATGTATATATATATGTGTGTGTGTGTGTGTGTGTGTGTGTATGTGTACCCATTCCAAAAAATTAGAATATCAATAATTGATTAATTTCAATAATTCCATTCAAAAAGATTTTTTCTGCAAAAACTGTGAAGTAGTTTGGACTGATTTCTCAACAGTATTCTAATTTTTTTAAATTATGTTTTTGTGGGTTTTATGAGCTGGAAGCCCAAATTATGTGAAAATAAACAAATAAATACTTGACATCGTTTAAATTGTGGGCCATGAATCTATAATCTCTGAAAGTTCAACTTTTTGAATGGAATTTTGGAAATTAATAAACTTTTCCATGATATTGTAATTTTTTGGAATGGGTCTGTATATATAATTTTTGCCAATTTTCTCCCCTTCCCAATGCAGTAGCCAATTAACCCACCCCATCCACTAGGGGGCTCTCCCCATCACTTTACACTGTCCCTGACTCTAGGAGGGTGAAGACAAGCACAAGCCTCCATCGTTGCATGTGATGCAGCCACCATCTCTTTTCTAACTACCGCTGATACACCGTCACTGGGGAGCCAACACGCTCAGAGGAAAGCGCAGGATTCCCAGCTCTGAATGGACCAATCAGTAGACGCCTGAGCCAGCGGACATTGCAATGTGAGAGTGATAGGGAGAGAGAGCCAATTATTGCTGTCTTGAGCCCTGGCTGTTGATGGCAAACAGCATGATTGTGATTCCAGCTCATGATCCTCTGGTCATAGTCTCAGTGCCTTAGCCTGCTGAGCCACTCGGGGGCTACCTCTTGCTATCATTTTAAAGTTGTGCTGTGTAACAGTGATATGTTTTGTACTCTGCCATAGCAGTGAATCCCTGATTGACTGTTATAAGTTTACATTGATGTTGGTTTCCAAAAGCTATTATAATTAACCTTCAAGTGGTATTTAAATAGCTCTTTAATGATTTATACTTAACATTAGTCATATTCAGCAGAGAATAATTTGAATGGTTCAGTGTGGATGGTCTGAGCCTGTTGGTGGCTACATTGTGCAGCTGTGCTTAATTGAAATGTGTATCTTTTGAAAATTGTCAACTCGGCCTGTTTCATTTTCATCAGAACAATTTAGCACCTGGACAGTTTAACCTCACATGTGCATCATCAACTATCTTCACATTATTTAGAGTTTGAATGGTCTCTCGGCTGTGCAGCTTCTTATGGAAATGGCTTCTCCATCTGTAGGCAACATCCAGTACTCTTTTAACAAAATTGCATTGCTTGTAATGGGGTAAGCAAAACCCCCCAAATACCATTTACCATTCTACTAGACAAGATATACAAGATCGACAAGAGTACTCCAACCAACTGCCTACAGAGACACAACCACTCAGTATATAAACTCCTGCCTCCTCTTAACAAGCCAGCCCAGGCAGGCCTAGACCTGATGAGAGAACACCAATGATAATAAAAAGGGAGTGGAAGGAGTGGATAGAGTAACAAGTTCAAGAAGATTTTCTGTAAAACTGCTTTGTGATGACACCAGTTATATAAAAATTAGGTTTTTGAGTTGGATTGTGAAGGCTGCATGCATGCATGGACTATTTGCAGTGTGCATGATCATACTTTTCAGAAATGCTGTCATTTCCCTTCTGTCTGCACAGACATGCAAATCCACTGAGGCTAAGCAAGTCTGGTTAGTACTTGTAGTCTTTTATCAGTGGTGCAATCTTCAGATGAGACTTAAAACCAAAGTCCTAATTCTCTGAGATCAGAAAAACATCCCTGTCTGTTTCTTCGAAAAGAGTAGTACCCTGATGTCATGTCTAAAGTTCCCACTTCTGCTCAGCTGGTGAGGTCTGGCAGCAGGTGGGTGCTGACCATTGGTGGTGGTTGAGGATGCTAATGTCCCAAATGTCAGAGCTTTGAGTTTTTGAAAAGCACCGTCAAAAAATGGAACTGGAAGTAAATGTAAATGTCATCATATTCAGGATCTTATGAATAATAGTTTTTGAAATAATGTTGCTCTATATTGTAAGTAGGTGCTTATTTCTGTCTAACATTTGTGTCAGGCTGTAACCTATTTATTGATTCTAATTTAGGACATGACATGTAGAATATATGCAGTATATTCTGCACTTCCTTATTACATTACATGGCTTTAGCAGTCATCTACCTCGGAATGAAGCTTTAATGGAATCAATAGCTTCCTGTCACTCATTCTTAGTGTATTTATTATTAAAATCCATTTCCCGCATCCCTGACTATGTTATTAATGTCGGCCTGCATTGCACCCGGAGATTGCACACCTGCACTGTTCTGCTTTCATGTGAACTAAAACACTGACCTTTCCATCACGATCAGATTTTCATCTTCTATCAACTGCTTATGCTGTGGTGCTCCAATTCCAAGGAGTTCTTTAAAGACTTTAATTCTATTACATAGCTCAAATTCTTGAATGCAGATGGCATTCCTTGTGAGGTTGGTAGTAGGAAGGTAACTGCTGGAAAGAGACGCACTGACTTGCTCTGAGGAGAACCAAAACACTGTTAAGTACGTTTGCCAAACTGTCCCATAAAAGAGCCACATTGTTTGACGTTTTGGCTCCAGCTTTAAGAGACGGTGATTTCCCTAAATAACGACAGTATCTGTCCAATGCTATGACCTAAAGGGCCACACGGGCAAATGTGTGGATGATTAAATCTGCCCATGAAACGGGCACAACAAAGTATTCTCCTGGATATTGAAGTTGATGAAATTAGGACGGATAATCTGCGAAATTCCTCAGTGAGATGGAACAGAACAGTCTTTTTTTTCCTGGCTGAGGAGGTGAAGGACAGACTGCAGGCTGCGTTAGGGGACACTTTCCAAAAACTCGTGATTTTTGATGGGTCATTTCCCCTGCTATAATTAAATTACACGTCAGAGTTTGTCAGAGGAAATGCACTGGCAGACAAAAGGACAGTAATTATCAAATATAAATGGGTTTTAAAGAGACTGTCATCGTTTTAAACAAAAACATCAGTGAGAATTGGCAGAAAAGTTTGCTAGTAGCTAAATCTATCTAAAAGAAATATTGCTTGAATAAAAAGCCAGCTTTTGTTTTTTTGAGATGTATTTGTTTTAAGTTCTAGGCAAAATAAGACCTCACAATTAGATCATTTGAATGGCTGTTGTTGACCAGACTGAACAAAAATATTGGGACTCCTGCTAATTCATTATTTATTCTTAAATTCATAATGTATTAAAATAAATTCTACTAGATTGTGGAACATTGCTGTGAAGATTTGGATGCTTTCAGCATCAAGAGCATTAGTGAGGTCAGAATGTTGGATGATCGCCACCACCACATCATCCCAACTCTTCCCAAAAGTGTTGGATAGAGCACCATCATTCCAGAGACACTGGGTCCTGTTTATCTGCTCCAGAGAGTCCTGTTCTATTGGCAGTAGTTCTCTACAGAGATTAGATGAGTTGTGCATTGTCAACGTCTTGGGCAAAAAAAGTATCTGAATACATTTATTAGGAGGGGTGTCCACAAACATTTGGACACACAGTGTTGTAAATGCTTAGAGTGCTCCCCTTGGGGCATTTTGAAGAATAGTTGTGTGGGATTCTGTAGTACCACACCTGATGACAGCTGTGACAGCCAAACAAACCTGAGCAATCAAACAAGAAAAGCCTGAAATGAGATATTAAGTATTTTGTCTTAAATAAACATATACAATTTCTATTAGGTGTTGACCGATTATCAGCTTTGACCAATAATCAGAGCTGATATTTAGCGTTTAGCGACTCCATTGCCATGCAGCATTTTTTGTTATGTATGAGCATGTCTGAGCAAATTCAATCGGTTGTGCTTTTATATGTTTTTGTGACTATATGAAGAGTCACAGGACTTTATTTTTTATAATGTTCTAATATTAAAGTACAGTGAAACCTTGACTTACGAGTGAATGACTTACACGACTTACAAGCCATGGCTTGGTAAAATTTTTTGCTTTTATGATGTGAGCAGAGATCCAAGTTATGAACAAGCGAGCGAGATTCTGCCGCTAGGAGTCACTACCGAGCGTGAGTGAGTGCCAAGCTCAGTGCTGAGAAGAAGAGATTGTCTCACTCATTTTCAAAACATATTGAAAAGGAGGAAGAAACGAACCTCCTTGGACAGGATTTTATTGAAACACCCTTCAAGTGAATGGGAGGAAAGTGTGGCACTTAATTAAACCAGTTTATTTCTTTACATTCTGTTTTATTTTATATTATTATTTTTGTACATTATTTATTATTTATTAAATATTTTTTTCTTATTTAAAAACATAACAAAAATGTTTTTTGGGGGATTGGAACAGAAATTTAATTTGATATACAAGCTCGGTCACAGAATGAATGTATGTTCAGTTAATGTAAGGTATGAAAAAGAGTTGCTTGTACAACGTGACCCTTCAAATATCAAATTTATGGTAAATGAACGCCAGTGATTACTAATGATCTGTATTGTTATTAGTCTTGAAGATATATATGGGTCGTCCCCTAATTCTGTTTGAATAAAAAGATATTCTGGTTGGTCATGAAGTGGTTCTTTTCATGGTTGTAGTTCATTCTGATTACGTTGACAGAGAGAAGAACAGTCACTCAGCATCCTGTATGACTGTGGCAAGGACCTGGTGATACAGTACATGTCATGATAGAGTTACTTAACCCTCTGGAGTATGAGGGTATTTCAGACATTGATGTAGTCCAACATGGCTTTTTGTTTTTACAGATTACATGCATCTAAAATTAAAATTGTTACACAGGCTTTTATACAGCACAAACTCAACAGCAAAAGTAGCAAAAATCTTTTAAATCTGCTCTTAGACTTTCCAAAAACCTATTTTCAGATGTGCTGATATATTGTGAAAAAACACTCTAAACATTTCTAACCAAGACTTTTGAGCTCAGAACTGAATAAACAGAGGTGTTGGCTACACACTGCTCATTACAGTGTTTAGGCATTGTATGTGGTTTTATTTTTAAAACTTAACTAATGTGAGGCGACACTCCGTTTTCCTCAGCCACTAACTTTACATTGAATATTCATGAGATAGGTGTGAACAATCAGGTGATGGGTGTTTTGTTCAGAATCACCTCAGGTGGGAGCTCTTTGATCAATTCACATTCCACAGATTCCAGGCCGCTGGAATCCTCCAGAATTACTGTCATTATCATATGAATGGAAGTTTGCGTCTTTTGGTGGTAAAATATGCGCAGCTGTCTGAGTCGCTCTCACAGACATGCCTCTGCTTATTTAAGCTCCTCTCACAGTAATCTAAAAATATATTTTAATTCAAAGGATGTAAATATTTTTGAAAAATAGACCCTTTAAGGTTTCCAGGGTATGTTTAGTTTTGTTTGTGGTATAAAATTTTGTCGAGTTATATAAGTGTTTTTGCGGAATTTAATTAATATTCCACCGGCAGTAGAGCCGACTGCAGAGGGTTAGTATATTTTGTTTTGTGATTCTGTTAACAAGGTAATATGATATACCAGGGCTCTTGTACTAGATATTATGCCCTTATATGCACTCTCCATTGCTCACTTGCTGTATGAAATGACAGTAAAGATATATTGTGAGTTTTAAAATGTAATTATAGGAAACTCGGTGTTGCATCCTTTAAATACCTGGATGTTGTACTAGATAATAAACTGGACTGGAAGGCCAGTATTGATCCTGTGTACAGGAAAGGGATGAGCAGACTTTACTTCTTGAGGAAGCTCAGGTCCTAATGTATGTAGCAAGTTGTTGCAGATATCCTACCAGCCTGTTGTTGATAGTGCCATCTTTTTTTGCCATCCATGACCTGCTGGTCAAACAGCAGTGCACCTTCAGCAACAGACTTATTCAGCTCCACTGCAACAAGGAACAGTACAGGAGATTGTTTATACCAACAGCCATCTCACTGTACAACTCGTCTACACCGTGCCGAGATATTATTACTCTAGGTTCTAGACATGCCGGACTCTGTACTTAGTCACCCACATCCTGTCACAATGCACTTTAACGTATCTGTTTATTAGTAATACATTTGCACATTCTGTGAATGTGATACGGTACCTATGTATCTATTGACTTATTTAATATCAGCCATGTTACAATGGCTCTAGCTGCTAATTAATTAATTAGCACATCACACTCCTTATAGTTTTTCTCAATATAATTGCACCATCTTTCTTATAGTGTATTTTAATATATTCTACTCTTCCTTTATTACTTGTAATGTACTACTATCCTGTTTTCTACTGTACGTGTACTACTATGATACCTTAATTTCCCTCTGGGATTAATAAAGTGATCTAATTGTCCATCTACACTACTTATTTACATTGGAGTGGAAGAATCTAATGACTGAAGATGCATTAAAATGCTTGAATGCAGCATCACAAAACACAATATAGTGATGCTTGTTTTTGAAAGTGAGGTTTAAAGTCTAATTCTTCCAACAGGAGCACAACCTTGACTGGTTTCCACGGATGCGGGCGATGTCGCTGGTGAGCAGTGATGCAGAGGGCGAGCAAAACGAGATCAGGAGTCTACAGGAAAAACTGGAGTCCACCATGAAACTAGTGTCCAACCTATCCAACCAGTTAACTGAACTGAAGGAACAGGTGAGGGACTGTCAGCTCAAAACTGGCCAGGGATGGGGATCTAATCATAGATCTTATTTAGGTCATTTACACACTCTGTCTCATAGAAAGTCCCCAATTAAAGTGAGCTTTTCTTTCCATTTTAAACTGGACTAAGTCTCACTTATTGCTCATATAAAAGCCAGCATGTTCTAGTGAGGCTTTCATGCATTCAGACATACTGATCAACGCTTGAAATAATGTCACTTTACATGCAATTAATATAAAATATGACCTTTTTAAATTAAATTATAAACAACAATGAACTTTTTCACAATAATACATTTTTGATGTGTTACTGTATAATATAATATGCATATGTTTAAGCATTTTAACTCAAGGTTTGCAGTTTCAGACTGGTTTAGGAAACTTGAAGGGTTTTGAGTCTTCTGAAGAAGCCTAATTAGTCCAAAGGGCAATGAGTCACACTCACACACTCTCTCTCTTTCTCTCTCTCTCTCTCTCCCACTCACTCTCTCTCCTCTGTCTGCGATCATATCTGTGATCTGAGCAGCAAACCCATGTGGTACTAAGATGATCTTTCACCTGCGTCACAAGGCCAAGTGTTGTTTCATTCTGATTCAGCTCTTATTGTAGTCCAGACAAAGTTCTCCGAACCAGTTTGTTTCCACACATAAATAGCACCACAGGCGGAGGTGATTGAATCTGAGTGATAATTACAGGTGATCAGTGACGAAAGAGATGTTTTTATTCAAGTGAAATACGCTGGAAATGTCAAAATGTCTTGTTAAAAAAAAACATGTATGTCAATATATCTGGTGATCAGGAGACTTGTAAATGAGAAGTGTCTAGGAGGAACTAGAACTTCTTTTCACTCTGTCCCAGACGGGGAAACGACCGTTTGGGTTTCTGAAAGAAGGTGAAGTAACAATCCAAAACACCACTGCCTTTCACTTTTACACAAATGTAAGTCTACATCTGTGGTAGATTTCTTGGAAATCTTCCTGTTGAAAACATACAGTGACACATCAATCACATCAAATGTTTGTGTTCATAATTTAAAATATGCAAACGTTCATATATTTTTATATTTAGTACACATAAAGTGACATTTAAAGTTTTTTGTTTTGTTTGAATGTTGATCACTGTGACTTATAGCTCATTAAAATCAGATCCAGAATCTCAATTACAAAATTTCATTTTGAGTAAATGACTATTCAAACCGCGTCAACATTAAAACACAAAAAGGTTTGAAATATGTCAATTTGCATGTGATGAATATAAAATATACAACTTTTTAAAAACTTTCCTGATATTCTCATTTTTGAAGATGCACTAATACATGTTGTTGGCATGACCTGGCATGGTTGCTGTTGCACAAAATAAAAGTGAATATAATTATTATTGTCATAATTTAAAATGCAGTACATAGTCTGTTTTTACATGGATCTGTTATAAAAGCTACTTTGTTTATTGCATTTTTTTAAACCAAAAATCATCCTAGTGTGACTGTCTCAAGCCTGGTTCAGTAAAGGATTACTCATCTACATTAATCATAATAGTTTTAACACTGCAGGCATTATTTTACACATGTCTGTTTTAGAAAAGGGAAGTCATTATCATTATTCATGTTTTTGTAAAAGTGCACAAGCTTGAAAAAATTGTGCATCTCCATGGACAGCTACAGTACCAGTAAAAACATTATAAATGATCACTGAAGTCTTACAGACGCTGAGTGAACACATAAGGAATCATGTAGTAAACTTAAAAGTGTTAAACAAACCAAAACATGTTTTAGATTTTACTTCAAAGTAGACACACAACTGATGTCTCAAACACATTAAAGGGGCAATAAATGCAAGTCACTAACTCTTGACGAGACACAGCTGTTAACTGAAAGCCATTCCAGGTGACTACCTCATAAAGCTGACTGAGAAAATGCCAAGAAAGCTGCATCTAAGCAAGAATGTAAAGTATAAACATGTTCTGGTTTGTTTACTTGTTTGTTTACTAAATAATTACATATGTATTTACTCATAGTTTAGATGAATTTAGTATGAATCTACAATGCAGAACATTTTTAAATCATGAAAAACCTGCTGTATACACTACCACTGACTTTTCCATGATGACACAGAACATTTCTAGTCGTTTGGAGAATGTATTAATGTGTGATAATAAACGCTGCTGCTCAAGATACTCAGTATTCTGTGGTAGAAGCGTGACGTAGGACAGTGTCACCACTTTTTAGCTCAGTTTTAGTGTCTCCCACAAGTTGTTGACGGGCTTTTTAGTTCAGCTATTTACTCTCCACCAGAAGTTTAGCGCATATTTTCTGTAACACATTATGGGATGTATTTCTATTTCCATTTAATGGGTGACCCCAGACTTTTCAATTCTAGTGTAGATGAAGGATCACGTTTAAGGTCATGTGACTGAAACCACCTGTGAAACTGAATTTATTTATTGACATCACCCCATAAAATAACTCGCACTGTATTACTATATGATGTACAGAAATATATTTAAAAAATAAATATAAAAGAAAAAAACCTTCCAATGAACGCATTCAGCTACTTTCAGTTGCACCAATTGCCAACACAGATGTTCACACAGCTGGTCTGGTCCCTATAGAAAAGTACTGCCAATAGAATAGGACTAAACATGAACCTATTGGCATCATGTCTGATGCCAGGTGTGGGCTAGAGGGGTGTAAAGTCCCCAAGCATTGAGCTGTGTTCTCTGCTTTGTCCAGTCCTTTTGGGATGAGGTGCTGGTGGTGGTGGTGATCATCCAACATCCTGACCTCACTAACACACGTTTTACTGAATGCAGTCAAATCCTCACAGCAGTGCTCCAAAATGTAGTAGCAAACCTTCTCTGGAGAGCAGACACTCGCTCCAACAAAAACTGCTTTACTGTAATTGAACAGAAGAAACATTAAATGATCAGCTGTCACAATGTCAGAACTACCCTTTTACATTATAATAAAGATATATTATATATACATTTAGTCATTAGGTATGTTTATGGCGTGTAATTGACGTGGTCATTAGTTTAAGCAGCAGAATCTTAAAAGGCTTAATTGGAGCAAAGCCATTAATGGTAAAGCTGTCATCTTTAAATTTTACTATATTTAAAAAGTTTAATCTCCTTACATACAAAAAGATGTTCTATGACATTTTTGCCATCTTCTAAAAAAAAAAAAAATACAGACAGGGGTGCCGTGCCTAAGCTTGTGTTTAGGTGAGGTAGCTTTTGGAAGCCAGGGCTTTCCCTTTTGCTGTTTTCAGATCCCTGGTTGTGGCTTTTGAATTTTCAAAAACAGTCCCTAACCTGTCTCACTCACCTGTTAGTACGTTTTTGTGGTTGCCATGTTGCAGGTTTCCATTTCCATCCTCTTCAGTGCTTAATAGTGACTGAAATTCAGTGTGTTTTAAAGTACTCTGTGTCTAATACATGTTGTGTTCACTGATGAATGTGTCAGACTCTGATAAGCACCAGTTCATTTATATGTGATGACCAACAACAGGATGGATGGATACAATCAGATGACTAAAAACCCAGACAGAAGACTGGAAACGCTTTCCATATCATTAGCAAGAGTCAGATGCCACTTCATGGTACTTGATGATAGATATACACAGTGGACAAAAGTATTAGGACACCTGCTAATTCATTGTTTCTTCCAAAATCAAAGTTCTTAAAAAGAGTTTATCATGCTTTTTTTTGGAGTAGCTGTGTCTCCTGTAAAGGAAGACTGTCTGCTTGATTTTGGAGCACTGCTGTGAGGGTTTGATTGTATTCAGCCACAAGAGTGTCTGAGAGCAGGATGCTGGATGATCACCACCACCACCACTTCATCCTCAACTCATCCCAAAAGTAGTAGACCTCCACAGCGCATTGCTGGGCTTTTTACCCGTCTAGCTCACCTGGCATGGTGCCAGTAGGTTCATATTTAGTCCTATTCTATTGGCAGTGCTTCTCTACAAGTTGTGCGCTTGTACATCTATGTCGGCAACGGCCGTAACTTAAAGTAGCTGAATGCATTCATTAGAAGGGGTGTCCGCAAACATTTGGACATGTAGTGTATACTTAGAAAACCTTTGGTCTTCATTATTAGTCATAACTATGAGGTTTAAATTGGTTAATTATGGGTGTTAGTAATCTCTGTATCGTAGCAAAGCATCTCTTCGCTCTTCAGCTTGTCTTCTGTTCCAGGTCTCAAAAATGCTCATCCAGACTTAAAAGCCAGACCACTTAAAGTTAAATGTCAAATGTGTGTTTAATCATGCTGGTGGTGACTTTCTATTTGATGACATGACAGAGCTTACTTCCTGCAGATGCTAACTTTAATGTGTGTGAGCTGTGGTTGTGTTAACTTTTGGCTTATTTTTGTAACTGTTGTTGAGTCAAGGTAGGGGATTTTAGAAGTGACGGGAGGCTGAATTTCACTGGAAGAAAGATTGTGTGTGCGTGTGTCTGTGTGCGTAGGTCTGTAGATTTTCAAGACCAAAATATCTTAAGAAAAACAAGACAAAATAAAATGATTTTGACTTTGCAAAGCGTGATTCACAACCGCTTTATAAGCATCTCGAACCAAAATATGTTACGTGTATATTACTGTGTATGTGTATATGACTGCACATAACAGTGATGTGTGTGTTTATATAAAATTAATTATTATAGTGCCTGTTATACAGATACAGTGGTAACCCTACTTATCAGTTTAATCCGTGCAGGAGCCGAGCTCGTTAGCTGGTTTGCTCGTTAGCTGGTTTGCTCGTTAGCTGGATGCATTTTCCCCATAAGAATACATGTAAAACTGATTAATCCGTGTCAGCCGGCCAATATACAGTATACTTTAATATGTAAATAATGTGTTTATATGGGTTTTTAAAACATAAACGAGACGACGACGGTGCTCGTGTAGGCTGGCGGCTAAGGAGGACAGGAGGACGGGCGTACGTGTATGGCATGGTTACACTTATCATATGAAAAGTAAAAGTAAAATGTATCTAACTTTCTTGTTCACTACCTTTTGCTGTCTTTGTGTCACTTTCACTAGCACTTTCACTTTCACTGGACAGCGGTCAAAGGTAATGACTGACCTCTTCTTCTACGCTAGCATCTAGGGGATGCTACGACCGCCGCGCCCCCTAGTGGTTGGCATACTTGAACTCATTTACGCTACTCGTTACTTGGAATTTTACTCGTTACCTGGAACAAAAATATTCCGAGATCTCGACTCGTTACCTGGAATACTCGTTAGTAGGGATGTTTGTAAGTAGGGATACCACTGTATATTACAAACATCTTACATATACATCATCATAGCAGAACATATGACATCAGTCAGTGTGCAGTTTCTGCAATCTGTGATGGTTTGAGATGCTGGTGTTGGTCCACTGTGTCTAAACACAACACAGCCGGAACATTTGAGAGCATTTCATGCTTCCATCAGCTTTATGTAGATGCTGATTTCCTTTTCCAGCAGCTGCTCTTGGCATCAACACTACTCTCCATCATATTACTGTGACTGATTGGCCAGTCAACTGTTCAGACCGGAACTAGAGAATCTTTTATTTACGGTCAAGAGGAAGATGAGA
>BRDA01011760.1:156399-167290 GCA_036984385.1 Crenuchus spilurus
CTGATCACCTCCATACCACCTCAACAGTGCCACAGACTGATCACCTCCATGCCACCTCAACAGTGCCACAGGCTGATCACCTCCATACCACCTCAACAGTGCCACAGTCTGATCTACATGCCAGGCTGCACTGATGCAGTAATTGATGCAAAAGGAGCCCCAATCAAGTACTGAGTGTATATACTGTACAGACTTTACAGTAGAACCACATTTATGTATTAAACATCATTTTTGATTGATTATGACTGTAGACCATAATCCTACACCTGAATTGGCTTATGATGCATCAATTGAAGGTTAAATAATGAACCTGCAGTCTTCAGAGCCTCCATACATTTGAACAGAGTCTGCATTCTCAAAATGGAGTTGCCTCAGTCTTTGCTGTGGTGTAAGTGTTAGACAGACGGCTCTGTGTGTTGTCATTAGTTGTCATCATCTGAAATCCCCTTCTGTGGTGGAGAATGAGAAGAGTCCTGGTGCTGATGCTGCTCCACTGACATTTAGCACTCATCAGAACAAAGGCAAATGAGAGAGATGGTTACCTTAGTGAGCAACATCTGTTTGCCTTTTTTGGTTGAGGCACTAAACCAAATTCCCCTTATAGGGATCACTGATGTACAGCAAAAACTGTTAACTAAAGCAAAACCTTCCAGCAATCTTTAACCGCTTCAAGATGCTGTTTTAGCAGGTTTTTACAGGACCGGTTCTGACTGGTCTGAAGTCATCCTGTAACTCACAATCAATTGTGTCTGCCTGTAGCCCAATTTAAATATCATGAACTCACTTTTTTAGACATACACTGCTCAGCCACAGAGTGTGTGTGTGTGTGTGTGTGTGTGTGTGTGTGTTAGTGAGAAAATGTTAGTGTGTTATAGAGAGTGAGTGAGTGTGTGTGTTAGTGAGAGTTAGAATGTGAGTGTGTGTGTTGGTGAGAGAGAGTGTGTTAGAATGAGCATGTGTGTTGGTGAGACAGTGTGTTAGAATGAGTGTGTGTGTTAGTGAGACAGTGTGTTCGTGAGAGAGTGTGTTAGAATGAGTGTGCATGTTAGTGAGACAGTGTGTTAGAGTAAGAATGAAAGTTAGAGAATGAGAGTTCATAAGAGTGTTTGAGTGAAAATGTTAGTGTGCTCGTGAGAGAGTGTGCTAGTGAGTGTGTTTTAGTGAGTGTTTTAGTGAGAGAGTGTTAGAGTGAGTGTTTTAGTGAGAGTAAGTGTGTTGGAGTGAGTGTGTGTTAGTGAGAGAGTGTGTTAGAGTGAGTGTTTTAGTGAGAGTGTTAGTGAGTGTGTGTTTTAGTGAGTGAGTGTATGTGTTAGTGAGAGTGAGTGTGTTAGAGTGAGTGTGTAGGTGAGTGTGTTAATGAGAGTTAGAAAGTGAGTGTGTGTTAGTGAGAGAGTGTGTTAGAATGTGTGTTAGTGAGAGAGTGTTAGAATGAGTGAGAGTGAGTGTGTTAGAGTGAGTGTGTGTGTTAGTGAAAGAGTGTGTTAGTGAGAGAGTGTGTTAGAATGTGTGTTAGTGACAGAGTGTTAGAATGAGTGAGAGTGAGTGTGTGTGTTAGTGAAAGAGTGTGTTAGTGAGAGAGTGTTAGAGTGAGTAAGAATGAAAGTTTGAGAATGAGAGTTCATAAGAGAGTGTGAGAGAAAATGTAAGGAAGATAGAGGGAGAGGGTTAGAAAGAGAGTCAACGTTTGAGTGAAAGAGTGTTAGAGTGAGTGTATTAGAATATGAGTTAGTGAGTGTTAGCGAGAGAAGGTGAGTGTGTTAGGGGTGAAAGTGTTAGGGTGTTAGAGAGTAAGAGTGTGAGAGAAAGTGTAATAAAGATAGAGGAAGATTGTTAAAATGTGAGTGCTGGAGTGAGTGAAGGACTGTTAGAGTATGTTAGAGAGTGGGAGAGAAAGTGTAATATATCCAGAGTGAGTGAGGGGAGAGTTACAGAGTGAGAGTGTGTTAGAAAATGAGTGTTACAGGGTGAGATTGGCAGTGTGCTTGAGAGTGAGAGTATTATTATTAGAATATTAGAGTCATAATGTTGAAGAAAGTGTAAGAGAAGGAGTGTTGGAGAGTGATATTGCTAGAGTGAGAGTGTGAATGTTAGAATGAGTGCTTAAGTGTGTAAGACAGAGACAGTGTGTATGTGTTAGAGAATATTAGTTATAATGTGAAAAAAGTGTAAGAACGAGTGTTAGAGGGTGAGATTTGCTAGAAAGTGTAAGAGTGACCGAGTGTGCTAGAAAGAGTGAAGTTTCTGAGTGATGTTTTGTGTGGATGATATGTTTGGGTCAATTAAAAACACCTGACTGGACACCTGCAACACAAATCTGGTTGCATCAGAGCAGCAGAGCGTGTCCTTGTCCTGCCGTGTAGGCAGTTAAACAGGGCGGGTTTTGTAGGAGGTCAGCGGTGGGGATTTTCGCTGCTTTTTTAAGCTCTGGTGTCTGACCATGTTAACACGATTATATTTATCAAGTGCAGATTGGAAGAGAACAGAAACTTGAAACAGGATCTGCTGTCTCGCAGGGAGAGTTCTGCAGCTATCTTTATGTCCCCTGATAAGTCCCCGGGCAAAAGAAAAAAAAACAATATATATCATAGAAATAGACATAAGCACCAATTAGAGGCAGAAGAAAAGCTTTTGTGTGTAACTGCTGGGACTTTCCTCTTTAACTCGTCATATTAACTCTCAGAAGATCACACAAACAGTCACACAAACAAGGAGACACTTATGTAGACACACAGACCAAAAAAAGAGAGAAAACGACTGTGTGCATCTGTTTGAGTTGGTAAAAACGCCTGATTGTTATCACATGGTTAACTCACCACAGTTAGCATAGCTGATTTTAAGACTTTATTCAAATCGTACACTCACCGAGCTCACCTCTGAGTGAAAGTGTGTGAGAGACTGTTACAGAGACGGAGAGTGAAAGACTGAAAGTGTGTATGAGAGAGAGAGACGGCAAGAGTGTAAGAGACAGTGTATACAGTAGGAGACTTTGTGTGAGAAAGACAGTGACAGTGAGTGAGACATTGTACAAGATAGTGAGAGACAGTATGAGAGGGATAGAGAGGCATTTTTAGAGAGCCTGAGAGAAGTCACGTAAGACATGCAGAAAGAGAGACAGAGTGTAAGAAAGAGACAATGTAAGAGACTGAGAGTGAGCGTGACTGTAAAAGACAGGCTGCGAGAGTGTGAGAGACTGAGACAGTGTAAGAAAGAGACAGAGAGAGACTGAGAGTGTGAGAGAGACTGTGAGACAGTGTAAGAAAGAGAGAAGTCATGTAAGAGACGCAGAAAGAGACAGTGTAAAAATGACAATGTAAGAGACAGTGAGAGACTGTGAGACAGTGTAAGAAAGAGAGATAGTGAGAGACAGACAGTGTAAGAAAGAGAGAAGTCATGTAAGAGACGCAGAAAGAGAGACAATGTAAGAGACAGTGAGAGACTGTGAGACAGTGTAAGACAGACAGTGAAGAGACTGAGAGTGTAAATGAGAGAGACTGTGAGAGTGTAAGAGAGAGAGACAGTGAGAGACATAGTGTGAGATTTGTTGTTTTTTTTTTTGTCCTATTGCTTTGGCAATACAATGTAACTATTTGTCATGCCAATAAAGCTTCTTAAATTGAGACTGTGTGAGAGACTGAGACAGTGTAAGAAAGAGAAGTCATGTAAGAGACGCAGAAAGAGACAGTGTAAAAATGACAATGTAAGAGACAGTGAGAGACTGTGAGAGACAGACAGTGTAAGAAAGAGAGAAGTCATGTAAGAGACGCAGAAAGAGAGACAGTGTAAGAATGACAATGTAAGAGACAGTGAGAGACTGAGACAGTGTAAGACAGACAGTGAAGAGACTGAGAGTGTAAATGAGAGAGACTGTGAGAGTGTAAGAAAGAGAGACAGTGAGAGACAGTGTGAGAGAGACTGTGTGAGAGACTGAGACAGTGTAAGAAAGAGAAGTCATGTAAGAGACAGTGTAAAAATGACAATGTAAGAGACAGTGAGAGACTGTGAGACAATGTAAGAAAGAGAGACAGTGAGAGACAGACAGTGTAAGAAAGAGAGAAGTCATGTAAGAGACGCAGAAAGAGAGACAGTGTAAGAGACCGTGAGAGACTGTGAGACAGTGTAAGACAGACAGTGAAGAGACAGAGTGTAAATGAGAGAGACTGTGAGAGTGTAAGAAAGGGAGACAGTGAGAGACAGAGAGTGAGAGAGAGACTGTGTGAGAGACTGAGACAGTGTAAGAAAGAGAAGTCATGTAAGAGACGCAGAAAGAGACAGTGTAAAAATGACAATGTAAGAGACAGTGAGAGACTGTGAGACAGTGTAAGAAAGAGACAGTGAGAGACAGACAGTGTAAGAAAGAGAGAAGTCATGTAAGAGACACAGAAAGAGACAGTGTAAGAATGACAATGTAAGAGACAGTGAGAGACTGTGAGACAGTGTAAGACAGACAGTGAAGAGACTGAGAGTGTAAATGAGAGAGACTGTGAGACAGTGTAAGAGAGACAGTGAGAGACTGAGACAGTGTAAGAAAGAGAAGTCATGTAAGAGACACAGAGACAGTGTAAGAAAGACAATGTAAGAGACTGTGAGACAGTGTAAGAAAGAGAGAAGTCATGTAAAAGACGCAGAGAGACAGTGTAAGAAAGACAATGTAAGAGACAGTGAGAGACCGTGTAAGTGAGACACTGTGAGACAGTTTAAGAAAGAGAGACAATGTAAGAGACAAGAGACTAAGAGAGTGTAAGTGGGAGTGACTGTGTAAGAGAGACTGCGAGAGTTTGAGAGACAATGTAAGACACAGTGAGACAGTGTAAGAAAGAGAGACAGTGTAAGAGACAACGAGAGAGACTGTATGAGAGGGAGTTGAGAGAGACAGAGAAAGAGACATTGACAGATGTATTTTTAGAGAATGTGAGAAAGGTCATGTAAGAGACACCGTGAGAGAGACTATGAGAAAGACAGTGTAAGAAATGCAATTTAAGAGTGTGTAAACGATAGCGACTATGTAAGAGCGAGACAGTGTAAGAGAGAGAGAGATTGAGGGATGATGGAAGAGAGACAGTGAGTTTGTGTAAGAGAGACAGTGGGAGAGAGAGAGAGAGAGAGAGAGAGAGAGAGAGTCAGTGACAGATTGTGGAAGAGAGGGAGAAAGACGTGTGTAGGACGTGTGTGTGTATGTGTGCGTGCGTGCGAGTGTGTGTGCATGCGTGCATGTGAACGAGTTAGACAGTGAATAATTTATTCAGAAATATGTCCTTTCATGTGACCGCCGTTAACATGCACAAAGTACGCGAAAGCCGCCGTATGTATCACGTGACGCTTCTCGAACAGAAGCGCCGAACAGCTCCGCCCGCCCGGTAAGCATGAGCGCGCGCGCGCGCGCGCTGTCTGCTGCAGCCCCGCTCAGGCTCGCGCCGACTCCGCGGGAATAGATGTATGACGTCAGCGGCGGGATTTCAGCTCTCCATGAGGAGATCAACGTGACCGGAGAGGGAGAGGCAGCGAGAGAGAGGCGGCGGTGCACGTGCCTGTACATGGAGCGCGCGTACACGCTGGACTTGAATAACAACAACAACAAGGAGACTGAACTGAGCAACACTGTGATAAACAATCCTTATTCTGACTTGACCCAGCAGTGATGTTAAAGAACATAAACAAAGCAGACTTATTCCACTAGTTACACATATCTGAACTCTTCCTTAGTGAAAACATTAGTGGTGTGTTGTATCACCTTTTTTTGTCTTATGGAGCTGAATTTTGTTATTGGAATTCTCAGTTCCACCTTAAATATCGCAGCAGTTCCATTCAGGCTCTGAGGCTCTCTACAGTACCTGCTGCAATATTTAAGGTGGAATGGAGAATTGCAATAAGAACCTTTGTTGTTTTATTTGCATCTTAATCTTTTGACCATTTTTCATTTTAAGTAAATAAATGTTGTGAGTATTTACAATTAGAAATTGGGAGAAATGTCAGTAGTTTATAGAATGCAAAAGTTTAGTGATGGGTCACAGGCTTGACTGCAAAGGATTTGCAACTAAATATTAAGTCTTATTCACTTTATTTATTATAATCAATTTTAAATGCATCTGTTTCAATACTTTTTCTCACTAAAATGGGTGGGTTCACACAAATGTGTTAACTTCTTAACCTTGTATCAGATCCAGTTCCAACACTTTTGGAGGGGAGTATACATATACTATATTTGAACTGTTTATATATACAGCAAATGCATCCACACACATAATAAATGCTGCGAGTTATAACTGTACTCTCATTCTGCTCAATTATTTTGGCAGAGTGCATTTTGAGTTACTATATATTATTGAATGTGTTGAAAATAACATGATTGTGTCATCTCTACCAATCGGTTGAGATACGTTAGGATAAAAATATCCACTAGAGGTGTCTAGAAATGTAATGTTTTCTTGCAAGCCTGCAATACTTAGTAGCATAGCAAAGAAATAAACATGATCAAAACCCATTGGCGCTGTTATATCCCCACACAGATGAGTTAATAAAGGGATTGGCCTCACTGTCCGAATACTTTTACATGGGAGAGTGTGTGAGCTATATATTTTTTTCCTCAAAATTTCTCCTTAATTCTATCTTTAAGATGTTAACAGTCATTCTGGTTGGTTTGATGTGAACCATTCTGGAGAACCAGAGACTTTAATCTGATTTTAGCTGCCTGAGGAAAAACAGGTGTTTTGTACATGTCTGAATTGTTCACATTAAGAACATATATTCATGTTGTATATTCGATCATCACCGTTAAAATATATCTATTTTTGGTTTAGTGCACCATTTTACATGACTTAGTTGTGGTTTAGTTATGTCTACCTTCTTAAAAATAGGTGGAACTTCCATTTTAGCCCACCAGACCATTCTGAGCTACATTAAAGCACGTATTTGTGGTCCGGTTTTAGCCTTATTAGACCCTCACTTGTGGTGAACCCTTTCATGCACATTCTAAATGCACTATATGTGCAAACATATTGGGACACCTGCTCATTCATTGTTTCTTCCTATATCAAGAGTTTATTTTAGTTTTGTTGGATTAACTGTGTACAATTCAGCCCACACGTGGCATTAGTCATGGTGCAGATAGGTTCATGTTTGGTCCTATTGGCCGTACTTCAGGGACTAGACAAGCTGTGTCATTTATATGCATTAGGTTTTAGATAAAACATGCTTTATTACTTGATTGTACTGCTCATTAATCATTAATAAACACTGTTTAACCCTCTTCATTGATTTACTGAAATAATATGTGTATTTATTTCCTCATATCGATTACTCAATATAAGTAAATAAATACGAGAGCGCGTGGAGGTACACGCGAGGGAGGAGACGTTCTGGAAAGCTATTTTCTCCCCTCCCACCCGTTTTCTGCCAAGGTTCCGCCGGCCGCGGTACCTGATTGGTCCCTCGCTTCCGCGCTCCAATTGGTCGAATCGACTACTCAACAGCACGAATCGGCATCCAATTGTCGTACGCCGCCTTGGACGTGTCCCAGCCAATCGCGAGGCTCGAGAGACGGGATTTGGCCGAATACGGGTGGGAACAGAAGAAAGCGAGAGAGCGAGAGCTACTGTAAACGGGTGCAGTCGACAGCGCCGTCCAACACGTGAGGCTCATGTGACGGAGGTAGGTCAGATTAGAGAGAGAGAGAGAGAGGGAGAGAGAGACGTGTCTGTAGTCACAGGGTTTTATTTAACACGTAGTCCAGTCCACCCTCCTACACACACATTTAACCAAGAGCGGAGCTTCAGAACTGTCCGAGTTGACGAGAACGACCGTTACGCGCGCGAGCTCATCCACGCGACCGTTAGGGAAATTTACTAGCCTTTATAGCTAACGACGATAAAACTTCACTTTTATGCGCTTTCTTGTGCGTTTTGTTCTGCACGAAATAGCCACTTTTGACAGAAATATCGACATTTTCCTGCTTTTGTGAGCGTTTAAAGGACGTTTTTCGCGTCGCTTTTGTCGAAAAAGGCTCTTTTCAGGCGACCCTGAGGAGAAATGGAAAGGATTACGAGCGCACAGCCTCCTCCATGTATGCCCAAACACCCTTCACTGGACGACATGTCGGGGTAAGTACGCCTCTGTAATCTGCCCCAGAGTCTCACCTTAATACCCCATGTGCTCCTTCATCTTCATGACTGTCTTTTTCTCTCTGTTTAGAGTGGATTTCCCCATGTATGTGTACAAACCTCGCAGAGGGATGAAGAGAGGAGAGGACAGCAAGGTATGCCTCTCTAATGCAGATATGGATTATGGAGTTCACTCATCTTAAAAAAAAGTTTGTTTTGCATCTCTTCTATAGTTTATAATGTGCTGTTTTGACACAGGACACCTACAAGCTGCCCCATCGTCTGATTGAGAAAAAGAGACGTGACAGAATAAACGAGTGCATCGCCCAGCTGAAGGATTTGCTGCCTGAACACCTTAAACTCACTGTAAGTATATAAGAGCTGTTGAGCCCTTGAGCGCCATCTGGTGACTGCTGTGGAGCTTACATGTGTTATTCCAGTCTTTTTACAACAAAATCCACTTTTATCCTCCAACTTCATCACATCATCGTACTGCACATATGTTGTAAAAGAAGTCTTCTCAGTAATTCATTCGTTCAGTTTGTGCATGCCACTTGTTGCCGCTCGCCAGAGAGTTTGTCCTCAATGAGGTAGAGAACGTTACATAAGAAAGATCAACATGCTTATCAGAGTGCTTCCTCTTTTAGACGCTGGGCCATTTGGAAAAGGCCGTGGTGCTGGAGCTCACGTTAAAGCATGTGAAAGCACTCAACAGCTTGCTGGAACAGCAGCAGCAACAGATCATTTCTTTGCAGAATGGGCTGCAAATCGGTAAGTAAAAAAAAACCCCACTATTTTATATGTAAATTGCAAATTTTTATTGAAAAAGAAGAAAAGTCTTTGTCATTCTTAAACTTAAACACTATTCTTGCAGCTTCTGTTACTGTGCATGATCAGCAGAGCATTGTTGTGTGATAGTTATGCAATCTACCCAGAAAAACTCTAGGATTTGGTCTCATGTGCTCTACCTTTTGTGTATGCCACAGGCGATCAGACTAATGGCAGCTCAGAGAACAGTGAGGAGATGTTCCGCTCCGGTTTCCATCTCTGTGCCAAGGAAGTGCTGCAGTACCTTGCCAGCTTGGAGAGCTCACGGGAACTGACCCCCACGCATATCGTCAACCACTTACATAAGGTGGCTGCTGAGTTGTTGCAGCGTCCAGCCAGTCCTCGCCTGGACACGCCCTCGCCTGGCCGAAAAGGTCAAGAGGCTCGGGAGAAGGCAACCATCCCACAGCCTCGCACACCAGAGGGCCATGCCAGAAATTGTGTCCCCGTCATTCAGAGAACTTACCATCCCCAGAGCAGTGAACAGAGTGGCAGCGACACAGACACAGACAGTGGCTATGGGGGAGAGCTGGAGAAGCGCGATTCTAAAGGTCAGAGACCTAGCTACTACAGCAAAGAGGGTGCAGAGGTGAAGCATGGCCGGGCCGGCAGCATTAAGGAGGAGCGGGACGAACCCCAAGCCAAGCGCGCCAGATCAGATTCATCTGAGGACGAGTCTCTGTCAGGTCATGAGTCACACAGCGGGTACATGAGCTTTTCGCCACAACAGCCTCCGCTCTGCATGCCCTTCTACCTCATCCCTCCTGCAGCGGCGGCTGCCGCTTATCTGCCCATGCTGGAGAAGTGCTGGTACCCAGGTGGCATGCCTGTGCTCTACCCAGGCATCGGGGGCTCTACGCCTGGGCTGTCTCCTGAAAAACTGCCCTCGTCACTGGTCATGTCCCCAAGAGTAGCCTCACCTGCCACTCCTCAGACTCCTATGGACTCTCCTGCTCTTCTTCAGGCCCTAAAACAGGTGCCTCCCTTAAACCTGGAAACCAAAGACTGAGAATTCTGTCAAAGGTGCCCCCCACCCTCAAAAACTGCCCACAGCCCGCCCTCTGAATGTTCTGGGTGTTGAGAGCGGAATGCTGATGGAGGATACGCTGATGGAGGGGGAAAAGTGATGAAGAGTGGTCTTCATCTCCATTGCCGCTGCCCACCAACCCCCCCCTCAAAGACTCCTACACCACCCGCCCTCAGATGGCAGATTGCTACTCAAATACACACATAAACGTGCAACAGCTCAGTGGCCAACTCTCTCCCTCCCTCTCTCCCTCCACCACCGGCACTGACACACGCGAGTCCACGTGGAGACGGCTGCACGTTGGCCACCACGCTGAGCAGAAAGAGACGAGCGGAGGCCCAGAGCGCAGCGTTTTGAGTCACTGTGAAGAAGGTGAATTAAAAAGGACAATGAATTGTCCAATTTGAGGAAGGACCGCACCGAAGGGACAGTCTGCTCCCTGCACTTGTGCTGAATGTTTGAATAAAAAATATGAAAAAAAACAAAACCTAAATCCAGAATGTGACGTGGAGACATCCCCCATAAAAAATGACAGATGACAAGGACTCTGCCCTTTGCACACATTTCTGTTTTGAATGTAAACAATATAAAAAGGTATCTAGAGAAACCCCTGTAGATGCTGCTGCTTTTTGTTTTTTTGGATGTTTTGTCTGTGCTGCGGAGAAAACCAAGCAATTCTTTCACACTGTCCGGACTCTGTGGCTGCTTTAAATAAAAACTTGTCCTCTTAGCCTAGAATGCTACCAAATATTGGTCTGCTTTAGTTGACCAGAGCTATCACAAAAAACAGCAACAAGCACCCATCTCTCCCCATCTCTTGAGTTGCCAGTTACCCCACAAACTGATTCCCTCAAATGCATACAGCAAGTGGGGATGACATCATCATCCCCAAAATGGGTCACTTGTGTAAATACGGGAGTAATGTAATCACAACTACTTTTTT
>BRDA01011762.1:8454-25336 GCA_036984385.1 Crenuchus spilurus
AGAACTCAAAAGGAGTTACTGATGCACGTTAAATCCCGCAAGTTACGTTTCTTCGGTCATGTGATGAGGCAGCACATGAGAGCATTGAAGGAAGTATTATGACTGGACTTGTGGAGGGAGCCCGAAGATGTGGAAGACCAAGAATAGCCTGGATGGATAACATCAAGACGTGGACTGGATTATCAGGTGCTAGCCTGCTACAGGCAACCAGAGACAGATGGCATTGGAGAGAAGTGACTCATCTGTGCAGCCTACCATCGCAAAGCGATGACGGCGTATGACATGACATGACATGACCATTAAAGGTACAACTTCCGAAAAACAGTAAATAAATGTAAGGTCTGGAGTCAATACAACTTCAAATAATTATATTCCCTAACTCAAGTGACAGGAAAAGTACTGCCCCAGTGACCTTTTACTGATATTGTATATGTCCCATCCACAAGGGTTTATACATGAACAGTCAATATATATATATATATATAAACTCAGATTTGGCCTTGATGTTTTGTTCTCTTCTGTGTTGATGGAGCCAAAGCTCTGGAGAAAGAGACCAATAATCCCTGCTGTTTCTTTGCTGAGTCTCAATACCAGACACTGGGGGGTACCACAGCAACAGCAGCAGCATTCCACAGAGCTCTAAGCAGTGCTCTTGGCCACGTCATTTATCCCAGCTCGTTTCCTCTGTTACACACAGCTCTAGAATCTTCTACAGAATTGTTTTCTAATGTGATAGCATAGCAAAATATTCATTGTTCTTCAGTAAAGTACTGTAACTTTTAAGCCCCAGACATTTTATCTTTCACTGTTTACACTTTTAATTGTGTTAAAATTAAATCATTTAATTAATTTACTTAGTGTACTTAATATAAGCCTAAGCGAGTAGAATCACAGCTACATACATACACACACAAAGTCCATACTGTTCCCATTCAAGAACAGTCTGTTCTGGAAAGAACATGTCAGAGTTTTTACAACCATTGGTGTCACTTTCTAATATTATATTTACATATAATTTATAATGTATACATTTACATTCACCTACTCAGTTTAACTCTGGACATCCTGGAGGGTTCACAATTCAGAGAATAACCTAAAATAATCTTTCGATGAGCATTTTAAAGAATTTCCTGTCTGGAATACAGATAAGATTGATTGCTGGTGTTAGTAATATATAGTGTGTACATTGAGTGAATAGAGCATACCTGCCTGTACCAGGTGCTCCATGGTGGGGAACCTCTTGTAGACAGCAGTGCTGATGGAGCGGTAGATGAGGACCCCAGACAGGTTAGCATAACGCACCAAACTCCTACGGACTAATCTAGCCCCCTCATCTGCCCCCCGGACGTGACCTCCCACCAACGCAGTCAAGCGATCTGGCCAAGGGACACTCTCAAACTGCCCCCACCAGCGAGATACAACAAGGGTCACATAGAAGCCTGCCAGACAAAAACCGCAAATACACTAAATCAACATTTGATCAACATAGAAGTATAAACATTTCACCATTGTTTGCTCTCTTCACCTGTGTGCATATTTGGTTATACTGAGAGGAGAGCAGCTGTATGGTTTTTAAGAGTCAGTTCAAAAGAACATTCATAGTCATCCTTATTCAAAATTCCATTCTTGTCACTGTTTCAAACTGATGTTGAGTACTTTGCCCTTTAGACCCTCTGAGAGCATTAATGTACAAGTGTCTTTAGTTAGATAACAAAAAGAGGTGAGAGAATACTCATTGCATTAGGAAAAAGGTAAGACTAGAAAACAATAATGGATATATCATCACTGTCCATAGAAAAACAACTTTAGCAGAAAGAACAAAAACAGTCTTTAATTCAATGTAAGTTAATGTAAAGCATTCAAAGCAATTTTGGAACATGTCTATTGGTCCAAATCATCATGGAATTTTAACACAATGCAAATGACAGCTCACATTACGCAAAAAAGTAAAATCCCCAAAAAAGCAAATACTTGATTTTCTTTGGTGACAATATTTACAAAGGGCTTAATTCTCACATCATATGCTGCACTTTTAGTGCTTAAAGAAAGAAAGCTCTGAAAATTGTACGTTTCATTTTAGAATACAAGTGCGTTCCTTGGAATGTCCACTCACCTAGCACAAAGGACACAGGTATGAGCTGTGCATACTGATCACAGTAGATAGCCAGTTTCTCAAACAGCCTCCTCTGTCCATCATCCAAGAGGAACCTACCAACAACAGTTATTTTATTGTTACATATCAGTATGTATTCCATTATTGCAGGAATTCTGGTCCAGTAGGGACAGAACACTTTGGGATTTTCCCTGCTCAAGCACCCCAGATTCAACCAATTTGTTATTTGCAGGTTTAGTAGGTGTATTACAGCAGGGAAATCACCAAACTATGCAGGATTATGGCTCCCCCAGGACGAGCAGTGCCCACCTAGGGTTAGTGATTAATGACAAACTTTTGGCCATAGCAAAATTTCTCACTATTACCACATGACTACTTGGGAAACCTCTTCTGGCTTGTTTGAACATTTGCTGCTTGGACAAGCTGTGTAGGTCAAACCAGGGTCTTGAGAAAAGCTATGAAACACTAAGCCTGTGTTTGTGTACCTGTAGAGGACACTGATGGTGCAGTAAAGCACAGCGAAGATGAGCAGCTCTCTGTACAGGAGTTTATAGATGCTGCCTTTCCAGCGCAGCAGAAGGTGGGAGAAGGTGCCCAGGCGGGCATCTGCGACCCTACGTGAGTATGTCACTGTCATCTCTGCTCCCTGCTGGCCAGGAACACCAGCTGTAGCTCTTCACTCACCACATTTACCTCAGTTAAAGCTGCTGAACTGGAGGTCTGCTGCTGGAATTCTGAGTCACAGAGAAAAATCCACACATACGATGAGTTCTGTCTAATAGCAAGAAAATTACAATATGCTGAACAGCCATCACCGCCTGTCTAGGTGGGATGCAGTCCAGCACAGTTATATAATAATCTACTAAATCTACTAACTACTAAATCAAATAATGAATGAGATTTGAATCAGTTATATTTGAGCAGAGATTGGAACATAACTGATGACCCATGTAAGAGAGTACTGTCAAAAACAGAGAAAAACAGAAAGCTTCAATATGTCACACATTGTTAGTTTCAGTCATTGTTTAGTCTCAGTTTCTCAAATAGAATCTTTACTGAATACTGGGACTAAGTTTTAGGCTGAGTTTAATAATCTGATCAATGAAGGTCTACTAGAATCTAAACAAGAAAATAGCATCTTATCATCATCTCCTCCACACCACCACACCATACAACATAGTGATCACATGAAGAAAGCCAATATCAAAGCTACTCACTGTGCGTAATGAAACGAGGGTTGACAGCCTTCATGAGTGGCAGTGGAGTGAGGGATGCAGGAGAGGAAGAAAAGAGGGAAAGAGACGCCCACACCTCCGGTCACTTGACTTGTTAATCTCTTTCAGTAACAATGGAGCATTGTGGGGAAGTGGTAATTTAGTAATCTGTGGAAATCTTTTAGTGCAAAATAACCCACACACAGCAACAGGACACAATTTATTCCATTAATCATTAGTCATATCCCATTAATTAATATTAATAACATTATGCAATGTTATGAACTACTTTTTAAAGGCTGAATAAGCAGTCTATGGAGCCTTGATAATTTAATAATGAGGTTAAAGATAGAATTAATATAACACCCTTACTGCAGTGCTGGTGATACACAGCAGTTGGCACCACCTACAGGAGAAAATGCCAATTGCCCACTGGCCCAGATAGCCACTTATTAACTCATAGCTGACCAGACAACAAAGAGTGAACAACATAGAGGAACTTTGGCTGCTCAGTGTTCACATAATCTCTTTTGTACTGGACAGGTCGCCTGGATCTTAATGCTACAAACATAGTTTTTGTCAAGAAATCAAGTTCAAACAATTTATATCTGCATAGTTCATCACCAGGTAGGTAAAGTTCTGTTATTAGATTTTTCGATTATGTGGAATTTTTATTGGTGTGTAGTGTTTTACGAAAATACATTTCATTAAAATTAATTATTTCTGCACCATAAGGATGTTAAATTTAGTTGTGTACAATTACTAATGAAATACATTCAAGAAAGTATAATGCAAATATGTTTAATGCATGCTGTAGGTTATAGATGTGCAGAATAGTATACAAACAGGTTTTGTACATTCACGCTATATGTTTTATGGCAAAATTTGCATTTGAGCACTTGATTTTGGCAAATAACAGGACATCAAGAGGGACAAAGTAATGTGGCTTATATGGGGCAATAATCTACATGCACCCAAAACATTTGCAAAAAATCATTTATCTAGGACATAATTAAGGTAAACAGTATAGCAATGTCAGCAATATATCCAGAGTGAAATGCTGCTACAAAAACAACCATACACATGAAAATTACACTTGCAGAAGCCCAGACAGTAGACAACAAGTTGCAAATGATCTGAACCATCAGTGTACATTTGCACTTTGCTAATGTATTAAGTATTAAGGACAGACGAGACAAATATTAACCTACACTAGAACACAGAGAAAGAGAAAAGGACAACAGCAATAACCCATGACTCAAAGCAAACTATATACAGTACCAGTTAAAGATTTTCTCATTCAATGTTTTCTTTTTTTCTTTTTTCCCCTGAATTGTAAATTAATACTGAAGTCATCCAAACTATGAAGGAACACATAAGGAATCATGTAGTAAACAAACCAAAACATGTTTTAGATTTTAGATTCTTCAAAGTAGACACAAAACTGATGTCTCAAACACATTAAGAGGCAAGAAATGCAAGTCATGAACTCTTGACAAGACACAGCTGTTAACTGAAAGCCATTCCAGGTGACTACCTCATAAAGCTGACTGAGAAAATGCCAAGAAAGCTGCCATCTAAGCAAGAGGTGCCTACTTTGAAAAATGTAAAATATAAACATATTGCAGGTGTCTCCAAAGTTTTGACTGGTACTGTATATCATCTATGAAAGTTAGAAAAATGGGACATTCTCCAATTCCATCAACTTTTTTTGAGTTTGGAGAATGTTCTGGAGATGTTGCATGTCTCACATTCTCAGTTGAATTCACTGTTGCTAAAATCACTTAAGTGGGAGTGGGCTTGTTCTGCATACTTAAGATAACATGAATGGAAACCCATGCAGCAAAATACACTGAAAACTAACACTGACTTTACACTGTATTCAAACAAGAATGTTATCTTTGTGAGAAAGTTCTAACAGATAGATATTCTTTGTCTTACATTCAGGCACAGAGAGACACATGAACATGATGGATGTCAGTATCCAGAACAAGAGACACTGATCAAAACCTGTGGGGTTGTGTTAGTACCTCTCTCTCTGGAAGATGGATGCTTTTGAGGGCATACATACTGTCCAGCTGTCCTCCTCTCCTCCACCAGTTTCCAGATCCAGTCCAGGGTATGAGCTGCTGGTCACAGGTAGTTCAGGAATAGCAGTGTACTCCTCTCACACATTTTTTGGGAAAGATAACTTCTCAGACCACAGACAAAGCCAGCGACACACTGTTAAAGAAGAAACATGTCCAGTTGGAAGGTATGTGATGGAAATGTCATGGGGAAAAAAACACTTAAAGTTGAATGTGCAGAGTTTAATAGGTGCCAAAAACAGTCCAATACGTATTCATTGTTTTTGTGTCATCAAACATAGCAGGCAATCACAACAGAGATCATTTACGAGGGTCAAAAATGAAATGATTTACACTCTGGCTGAATTTACTTTAATCAGTTTTAAGAAAAGCCAAATACATTATTTCAACATCATCTCTTTGCCTTTTCAAAACACTTTGTCCATCTAACAAGCTTTCATATTCCCTTATTAAAACTGTTTTTGGCTGAGCCGTGAGTCAGAAATGCACCTCTGTCTTTATATCTTCATCAGACATGAATCCCTGTCCTCTTATGGTTTCTTTCAGGGAACCAAACAGGTGATAGTCTGGACAAGATTGGGACTACAAGCAGGCGCTTTAACACCTCAAAATTAAGTTTTTGGAGAGTGTCAGTAGTATGGGCAGTGGTGTGCAGATGTGCATTGTCATGCAACAACACAACATCCTTGGATAGCAGTCCAGTCCAGTCCAGCAGACCAGTTTTGCTTGAGTGTTATGCTTCAGTTCTTCATTCTAGCATTTCACTGAAACTTTTTCCTAATAATGTTCCAGTACTGACCCTTGAGAACCTCAGAAAACTGTATCAATTTTCCAGCTGATTTTTTAATTTGAATGTTTGTTTTTTTGTTTGTTTTTTGGTCCGCGATTGAGGATGTTTCCATTTCATACTCTCAGGCTCATAGTGATGAATCCATGTCTCATCATCAGTAATTTTTTTTTTTAAAGAAAATTTCACCTTTCATAGAGTATTTTCAAATTTTGTTTACCAATGTCCAAATGCATCTGCAGTGAATCACTGCCCGCTGCTATTCATTCGTGCAAATCATAAGTTGGGTGGCCATTTTTTGTTGCACTGCAGCCATAAATTAACTGACATTCAAACCTGCAGAGGAGTTACTATGTAGACAAAGACTTAGAACAGAGTGTTGATAAGACACCAGAAGTTTTAATATAACTAATTTACAACACCTCATACATTTATATGCTCTTAAAGGTACAGCCTGTTTAATACTTATAGACAAAATGAGGCAAGAACATGTCAGGTGATCATTAATTCTGTATGTTTTGGCACAAAAATTCTACAAAATTAAACACAAGAAAAATGGAGGGTCTGGCCCTTTAAATTTGGGAAGGGCAGCCCTCAGATTTGCACAGGACGTGCAGAATGGATATTACACATGTTGAAGAGCCTAGTTATAGGTTCACTATATTCAACATTAGTTTAGTTAGCATATGACTGTATCTATTGTAGCTCTTTTAAAGATAACATTTTAAAGCATCAACGTTAAACCAAAGCAGCGGAAGAGAATGAGCCGTCGACTTTGAATCGAAATAACTTAAGTGACCCAGTACCGCCGTTGTAAATAAGAATAGTTTAGTATGTTGTTTAACAGGTCAGGTTCTTTAACCCGCTTCCTGAAAACAGAAGTTTAGAGTCGCCCGATGGTCACGTGACCTGTTTACAGCCGCCTCAACACTTTTCCTCACAGACTGAAGAGAGTTACTCACACACAGCTGCCTGCTTTTTTCTTTTCTGATATTTTTGTGTAACTGGGGCTTCGGACAGCTGTTGAATGTCTTCATTCCGTGTTTAATGGCCTCTTTTGTTGGACACATCTGAGGTTAGTCTGTTTCGGGCTGGAGCGGATGCTGCTTTGCTGGACTGAAGGAATCATAAGGGTGGGGACAGAAAAGTTACTGTAAAGTTTATTGTAAATATATTACAGATTGTGGAAGTTTTATTGCTTATTTAAGTTCAGTTTAGCTTCATTATGTCGCTTGTTTTTTATTGGTCGTATATGCTGTGATTTTGAATGGCTGAATCCCAAATGTCTCCCTACTCCCTATGTAGTGCACTAGGTTCTGTAGCCTATTTATGGCTTCTGCACCCATGTAGGCTAATTTCAAGACATTTGGGGATTTTTAAGCATTTCCCTTGACAAGGGGCTGTGTGGATATTACTTAAATCTTATATCTGAAATTAACATATGGTTTGCAAATTTTTTTTTTGTTCTTACTAAAAAGTCTTTTTGATTTATTTTTATTTTTTTTGTTAAAAAAATGTTTCCTAATTTCCCCCAATGTTTTAGTAGCCAATCAAAGCACCCATCCACTAGGACTCTGCCAGTCATTTGTAATGTCTCTGACTCTAGGAGGGTGAAGACTAGCACAGGCCTCCTCCGATGCATGTGAAGTCAGCCACCACCTCTTTTTGAACTGCTGCTGATACGTCATCACTGGGGAGGAAAGCACAGAATCCTCAGTTCTGATTAATCGTCTGGCAGATGCCTGAGCCAGCGGACAGTGCATGGTAGTAGTGGCGGGGATAGCCATCTATCCATCCTGAGAGAGCACAACCAGCACAATCTAATGGCAACCAGCATGAACTCGCAGTCCTCTGAACGCTTTTGTCTGCCAAGCCACTCGGGGCCCCAAGTTTTGAAATTCGATACTTGTCTTTGCAGGTTGATAGACTTGGAGCCTGAGCCAGACCCAGACTGTAGTGTTGCGGTAGGAGAGGGGCAAGAAGAGGTCATGCACCAAGAAGAGGCAGGTGCACAAGGAGGAGAGACATACAATGTGTCTCGTTTGCGGAGCTCTTCTCTGGAAATTAGAGAAAAGGGCACAGAGTTCCTCAGAGAGCAGTTGGATGCTGCACAGAAGGTGCTGTGTACTTGCACTCATTTGAAATGAAATAGTACTTATTTTAACAGTACACCCTGAGTGGTACTCTACTTAAAATCAGACTTAATAATGACTTATTCTCTTATTGTCAACCACATCACTGATTATCCAACACCAGTGCTCTGTCTCATGTTATCTAATTTCATCTCTTTCCGTCTAATCTCATCTTACACTTGGTAACCTTTAGCACTGAATATTTATTGTTTGGGGGTATTAAATGTTTTGTAGCCAATCTTTTCATACAAAATGGAGACAGTCTGTTATTGTATTTTTTCTCTGTAGGAGCTGAAGCTGAAGGGGGAGGAGTGTGAGCGATTGTCTCATTTGAGAGATCAGCTGGAGCAGGAACTAGAGGAACTGACTGCTAGTCTCTTTGAGGTGAGCTTTTGTAGTAGAGAAGAACAGGGTATAAGTTAACGTGGTAGTTATGCAAATTAAAGAAGGTCATCTGTGAATTTTCACAGCAAACAGAGATATTTCACAAGCATTGCTTTGAAAAAGTAATTTTTATTGCTTTTGTTTATGATTACTAAATTGTGTGTATAAATCACATAATTTGCACCAGTATTTATTAATCACCTTGTTGGTGATGGTAATGTAGCACTATGTTCTAGGGATTAATGATTTGATGTCTGTTATTACTAACCCTGTAAAGCTGCTTTGTGACATCAGTTGTAAAAAGCGCTTTATAAATAAAATTTGATTGATTGATGTTGAATTGTGAAAAAAGCTCAGAGAGAGCTTGCCAGACTGTTCAGCATGTTTCATCAATGAGTTCACTGTATAATATATAAGAACATGGGTTCACATTTCAGAAACAAGCACAGAGCAAATAGTGGCAATTTCCCATGTTTGGCTTACATTTAGCCATGGCTACTACTGTATCTGTTATCCTGTGAATATCATGTTCAGTGAAATCATCTCATTGGTGGCTTCTAGACCTGTCTCATAGGAGAAGTCGCACTCTAATTTGATTTTTAATCCAAAATGTTTGATGGTCTATTCAGTGGTCAACTGCCTTTGGTTACAATAGAACAAAATCAGCTGCTGCTGAGTCCGTCACATTGTGCATGCTAAGTCCGCCAAACACACAAACAAATAAATTATACAATATACAATGTGTGTTTTGGTCTCCGAGAGCAGAATTGGGCTGATTTTTCAGTGTCTGTATCACCTCAAGCTTTTATACACAGATTGTTTTCTTATAAACAAAATATATTTTAGAAGTTGTATCCTTCTCAAAATACATTTAGCATAGAGTGGTGAAAAGCACTGTTGTGTGTCATTCTGTACTTGCTGTCATGCTTATAAAAAGAACTGTGTGTCTAAGCTGTTTTTTTTTTTCTGTGAGAACAGTGAATGATGTTTTTGCAACACAGGCAGCTAACAGTCCAGCACATTAAAATGATGTTGCTTGAAAATAAGTCTCTTGCACCACTTTATAAATGGTATAAATCTAGCTCAAATACTATGTTTTCTCTTACATGTCTTATTTCATTCTCTGTACTTAATCCATGCATATGCATTTAAAGCAAGAAGAAAATGTTTCAATCTTTTGTGTGATTGACAACATTTGCATCTGACTTTAATCCCTTCTGCAGGAGGCTCATAAGATGGTCCGAGAGGCGAATATTAAACAAGCAGCAGCTGAAAAGCAACTAAAGGAGGCACAGGGCAAGGTGGACTCTTGTTTTCTGTTGTTTTCTGTCCTCTAATCTAATCAACCCTCTCTTCTTCCTCAAAGCTGACCTTGGTCCTCTCCTTTTCTCATTTCTCTCTCAGATTGATGTGCTGCAGGCAGAGGTGTCTGCCCTAAAAACTTTGGTGCTGACCTCCACTCCATCCACACCCAATCGTGAACTCCATCCACAACTACAGTCTACAAGCTCCAGAGCATCTTCATCTCGGCCTGGCGGGCACAAACGCAACAAGAGTGCCACCCTCACCATTCCTCAGCTTCAGACGGAGCCAACCACCACACCTCCACACTCCATCCAGGAAGACAAAGAGGTATATACAGATATACACAGTCATGAATCTGGTCGTGGAGGGGTTGTAAAGGTTTATCTTTACTTTTTGGCTTGGATTAAACGTCAGTTCATCCAAGTAACTCATGAATTTCTGTGTTCCCTCCACCTCCTCTTCTGCAATGCTTTTATTTGTCTTTTTCTCTTGCTCTTGACTACATACATGCAGACTTCTACATTTTTCTGTCTACAGATCTTAGATCTCTATGCTTTCACTTCCTAACTGTTCACCACTCTCACTCTTCTTTCTGTTATTCATGCCACTTTCGTTGTACTTCTTTTTCTTCCTTTCCTCTGCAGCTCCCACTCTTTCTCTGTGATTCTGTCTTGTTCGACTCACTCTGAGAATCTGAACTATGAACCCTACACAACAGAGAGAAAGCCTAGAGGCTCAGTGTCACAAGGTAATTGTTAGACATGGGGCCAGTGGTAAATGGAAAGCATCTCTGTGATTATAGCCACTCCAGTCATGTGAATTTTGCTGGGGTCATGGTTGGGCATGCAGACTACCTACTTATGCTCATACAATCATATTTTCTTTGAGTTTTCTGTTCTGAAATGTATTATTCATCTTTCAACAGTTTAGGCATTATACAGATAATGGTACTTGGGTAGTGCCTGTAAAACAAATTCATGTGTATACAAAACAACAAAATGGCCAGAACTGGAATTATTTCTCTATCTGGTTAATCATCCGTCTTGCTCTCTCTGTAGTTGGACTCTGTATTGTTTGCTGAGTTTTTGTCATGGAGGGAGACTCCAAGTCTGAATCAGTCTTCTGCCTTTATGAGCCGTATCTACAGAGAGGACATCGGGCCCTGCCTCTCCTTCACACGCTCAGAAGTATGCAAGTTTGTGCGCATGTGTTTTGCATATGCCTTGTCACAATGGCTGTTTGTGCCGTCAGCTGTCTGGTTTGTCTCCCTCTAGTTGTCTCAGTCTGTTCAGAACGCTGTGGAGAATAACTCTTTGACCATTGAGCCAGTTGCTATGACAGTGGTGCCTATGGTCAAGGCTTCAGCTGTGGAGTGTGGAGGCCCCAAGTGAGTCTTATCCACCTAACATTACTTTCCTCTGTGATACTCCTAACATTATTTATTCCTGTGATAATTTAAAAACAATTACCGCTCTCAAGCATCTTAATGATTTAAGTAAACATTTTTTCCCCTTTTGAGAGGGTTTTTCCCTCACTGACTAGCTGAAATCAAAGTTTCTTTCCAGTACACATCCTCACCTCTCCCCAAAGGAGACAAACTGGAAATACAGGAATTAAACTGAATACACCACCATTCTGTATGTAACAATAATGAGACAGATACTAAGAGTTAATTGTTGAATCCTTCATACTTAATTACCATCATCTTCATTAATCTAGTATGCTAGAGACCACATAATCATGCATGGATTTAATTTGGGGCTTGTAAATCACATTGTTTTGATTTGGGCCGTGTTTCATTAATCACAGTCTGATCACACTTTGATATGGGGTTGTTTTCACAGTGGCTGCCGAGCGCCAGTAGAGACGTAAGTGATTTTAGAAGCCAGTCATGTTTTGATACTAATTCAGTTTCTAACATGCTTCACAGGGTCAATAACATATCAGCATTCTTTCCTTTTTCCTTTATTTCTGGCTTTTTTTGGATTCTCTCTGTTCATTCAGCTCCTGGACTCGACAGGCACTTGATTGTCATATATAACCCACTGTGTCATCAGTGGCATGTCCTTTTCTCATTTAAATGTATTTTATGCATTGCCTTATCCTGTATTTATTGTACCAGCTGCCTTGTTTCAAGTGGCCGTGGTAGACATTGAAGTGCAAAAGTTTGGACATCCCTAGTCAAGTGAAAGTCGTCTCTACAAGACAAAATAAAATATTTTCTACTAATTGTTATTGCACAGTTTCTATTTTCTGAATTTAACACATTGTAAAAAAAAACACGTACATTATTTAATGTGCTGTAACTTTTGCACAGGCCGCATTTTGTTTGTTTTTTTTAGTTTTCCAGTTGTTAAATACTGTAAACGCAGAAATATGCATTCATTTGTTTGTACAGTAAGTTTGTAAAAGACACATTAACATATTTCAGTAAAACCTGACCAGGGGTATGCAAACGTCTGCACTGAACTGTATATGATTTGGGTGGTTTTGTATTGGATTGTCTTTAATATTGATAAACTCTGTGCTTTATATTTGACATTTGATGATTGACAGCTGCGTGTGTGTGTGTGTGCTCACACAGGAAGTGTGCTCTGAGTGGACTGTCCAGGCCCTGCCGACATCGCATCAAACTTGAAGATAAAGAGAGCTATTACTACATCTCTCCCTCCAGCAGAGCTAGGGTACAAATCATTCCTTCTCTTTCTATCTGTCTTTATTATCTGCACTAATTCAAGAACTTTCTTACTGTTCATCTTTGGCTCTCTGGGATATTTGTTTGATTTTCATACAACTCCAACATTGAGGTCTAAATTTGATTTGCAAATCCCCTCTTTCCCTCTGGACAGATCACAGCAGTGTGTAACTTCTTCACTTATATCAGATACATCCAGCAGGGCCTGGTCAGGCAAGATGGTGAGTATAAATTTTCTGACCAATGATTTGTTGTTAGAACCATTAAAAGCTTATTATTTAGCAATAATGGGAATAGCCCATTTTTGCCCAGGAATGTACATTGAATATGTTATGATTAAATTTTAAAGAGCGCACTGAAATCATGTTCTCGTTCTTTCTCTGCAGTTGAGCAGATATTTTGGGAGGTGATGCGTTTGCGGCGGGAAATGTCAGTGGCCAAGTTGGGATTCTTTCTTACAGATGAAAGCTGAAATACACTCCTACATTGTAGACATTCAGTGCACACATACGTTTGATGAAGGCAGTTGATCAGATATAGGTTGTCATCTGTTACTTTAAGAGCCAAGAGAAAAGGAAAGCTCCAACCCAAAGCAGAATCACAGCATAGTAGCACAATAGCTCAAAATTGTTAACAGTTCGGAGATGAGCAGGTGTGCTACATGTGTTTAATCAGTATTATTTTACAATACTAACAACTGGACCAAGCAGACCGAAGTATTTCTTGTCTTCCACTACACTCCCGATCATAACTTAAGAACAGTGCCTGTTTCTCACATTTATCATCCACACAATCTTGCAGGTGAAATGACAGATGCACACTGGCATGTTCCAAAGAGTTTACAGTCGTCAAACACTATTTGCCTCATTTTAATTTATGCCTCTGCCCAAACGAGTTCTGCATGAACTGTCGGGCATAGATTAAACCTAATTATGAATTATTATTTTCAGTAAATGGTCAATATTTATTGCAATGTAGCATTGACAGAGGCACACTAAGAAGCACAATGTCTCCAACATAACATAATGTACTGAAAGTTTAACCTAGTGTAATAAATACTGGATGTCGTGCCCAGGGTTCCGTCCTTAGTATGCTTGGCAGTGGTCAATAATTATTTTGTGATATGTTTCACTTTTCTGTTGTTGATAACAATATGAATGATTCTTTACAACATTAGCTTTCACTGCCATTCTGGTGTGTGCCTGCTTTGCCATTTCACTCGATTAAAACAGGTATAGGCTTGTGTTATACTGCTGCATGCTATACAAAGGCATTATAAATATTGCATCATATTGACACTCCTCTGCGCATAAGCAATTTCTGCAACCAGTCAGTGCTCATGTGTATGCATGGATTCATAGCTATTTTTGTAATTATAGTGCAGATTCTGTGTACTCAGTCAGGTGGACTTTAGGGTCCGATTAATATACTAAATGGTAACTCTTGCATGATGACAATCATGATGTTTTTGAGCAGAATGTGCTCCAGTGCAATATGGATACCGCAAAAAAGCCATGCAAACTTGAATGCTTGGGTGGTTTCCGGTCATTAGTAGATGAAAGAGCAAATAGTGCGCACACTATTTATCTCAAGGTGGGGGATCACAATGACAATGTGTTATCCAATGGCTCATCAGTGGGCACCAACTAACCACTTTGAGTGATTTGCACAATGCTGTACAGCTAGTTCTGTTGATTTATTTAGAATTGGGGGATGACGACAAATTTGAATAATTATTCAGGTCCTTGTGTTCTTTAATTTTACATATAAGCTGAACTGCATTGAGAGATTGGGAGCAATCCTCGCCATCTGTTTTGTAGATGAGTGCAATAAAACTATTAGATGTCTGAATGAGTGTTTTGTTTGTACCTAATATTGCCTAGATATGCCATATCAGAGTGAAGTATAAATTTCAGCAGAGGTAGCTGGACCAATACTGAAGTATACTGACACTTATTAACCTGCTATTACTTTTCAAGAGCAATAAATACTGACAATAAATAAAATGTTTTGTTGAAGCAGAAAACGTCTATCCTTTTTATAAATTCTAATCTGTATTTGTTGTTGGAAAAAGTGGGAAAATATTGTAGAGGAGAAACGATGTCTCTGGCAGTATATTTAACACTAATTGCAAAAGCTTTTGAATTTCAATATTGAAGTATGCAGATTGATGTTCACTCGAGAAATCACAAATACTTTCTGGGGATACTGGATGGAAAATAAAATGAGTGGCATCTGTAGGTTTTAGTGATGTCTGGAGTTTCCCTTTTGAGGTAACTACATGAATCCAGTTGTTAATGTTGAGATTATGAAGAAGAAAGCAGCAATATCAGTGCATTTAAGATCTCAGCTTACATGGCTGACTAGATGAAAAGGACTGGCTTGTATCTGAAACAATATGTTCCTTTTTCCTCAAAAGGGTTTGGCTAAATGGTATCGGTAGCTGGAAAAACCAAACCTGGGTCAGTAGAACAGCTGAACAAACCTGCCACATCTTACTGCGAGTTGCAGAACAGGTTTAACAGAGAGCCACAGCAAAGAAAGTATGAAAATATGCTTACACGAGCCACCTTTTAAAGAAACACACACGTTTTGATATAAGCCAGTGGGTATCTGTACATATATTACAAAATCACATTCTCTACAAAGTACATATTTTGCTAGTTAATAAATAATATCCATTAAATTGAATACACACATATAAACACTGAACAATGGGAACTTCATTTTAATGTTTCCTCTCACAGCATGCTCTCGTAACTGGTTCGGCCTTTCTGAGGAAAAATCTGCAAGAAAACAAAAATGAACTTGCATTTGTCAGTTCATGTTTAAACTTAAGTTTAAAAAAAAAAAAAAAAAAAACACCCACCTTCTGTAGCAGATCATGATTAGGGCCATAATAGCCACTCCTGCCAGCACTGCCATAATTGAAGCAATGATGGAAGAGGCAGAAAGAGGAGTAGCAAACTCTGTGGAAACAGACTTTGATTTTAGTCACTAAAATCAATAAAATTTTTAGTGCATGTGACCGTGCATACCTGAGCAGATGAAGGATCCTGGCGTGTTGAAGCACTGTAGATTTGGAGGACAGATGTAAGGCTGACTGGAACACTCATCTATATCTGAGACAAACCAATAAATAATGTTTTAAAACATTCTGTATTATTACTTTTAGATGACTGAGCTGAAAACAGATGAATAGCAATACAAAAAAACCCTCAAAAATTAAAAAGACACCTTGACATGTGGGTGGATGTGGGGTCCATAGATGTGTGTTGGGGTCACAAGTAATGTGTGTGGCCCCTTGAAGGAGATAGCCAGAGGGACACTGGTATAGCACTGCAGAATCACAGATTATAGAGAAACCCAACGTCAAACGAGGAATGGAGCCACATACTGGATCTATAGAAGCACAAGAAATAATAATAATAAAAAAACAATAAAAGAGTAAATGGCTTTTAATTTTTATTACTATTATTATTCTATAAAACATGGACTGTGCAGGACATGGCCATCAAGGACAAGATTTGAAGATCCCTGATATAATCTTTTGAATGGTTCTCTGTATTAGCTGTAACTGTAACAAGAGAAATCAGCACTACACATTGTCTTTATTTCACATACCAGTATCTGGCTCCTTCCAGGCTGAGAGGTTGAAGTGGGTGATGTTTGTGTCTGAGCAGGGCAGCAGGTGGCCTGAGTGGAATGTGCGTGTGAAAGGGTCCAATGGCACCTTTTGGATGTGTGTGTTGTCACAGATGATGCGAGAGAGAGACACAGTGCGTATTGCATGTCTTTGAACATCGCTGAATACACCCTCTCGCTCCCACCAGAACCTTAACACACAACAGCATTTATTTGTTCATTCAGTCATATATGATACATATACAGGGGTTGGACAATGAAACTGAAACACCTGTCATGTTATTGTGGGAGGTTTCATGGCTAAATTGGACCAGTCTGGTGGCCAATCTTCATTAATGTCACATTGCACCAGTAAGAGCAGAGTGTGAAGGTTCAGTTAGCAGGTAAGGGCACAGTTTTGCTCAAAATATTACAATATACAATGTACCAATACACACAGCAAGACTGGTGAAAGATTGGTTTGATGAACATGAAAGTGAAGTTGAACATCTCCCATGGCCTGCACAGTCACCAGATCTAA
>BRDA01011763.1:952-8452 GCA_036984385.1 Crenuchus spilurus
GATTACTATTATACAGCATTAACACACATCTGCAGGCCAATCAGAGAAGAGCTTAAAGAACAATACTGGATTAAAGATGTTATTAAAACCAAAAAAAAGTGTGCACTGGGAAGACTGTCTTAGAGGACAGTATGTTCGCTGGACAAAGGACCCCATCAGTGTAGTGCAGTGTGTTTTAGCACAGTGGGCAGGAAGAGTTGTGTGTGTGTGTGTGTGTGTGTGTGTGTGCTGGACTGAGAAGAGCTGGTGCAGGGCAGAGACACTCTCATGACCTTGACAAAGCCCTGCTTCACTGAGCCAGCCTCGGATTACAACGTTTCAGCATTCGGCTCTGCAGCGGCCAGAGAGTACAGACCCAAACACATGTTACTGCACAAACAAACAAACACAGAACAGCCTTAAAGAGACCAGTGCTCACAAGTCTGCCGTCTTAACCTCAAAACAAAAAACGGACCTGGATGTTAAAGTGTGCACCGGGCAATGACAGTTTACATGGAACCTTAAGCTTATACTACATTCAAATATATATATATTAAATACTGAGCAGCCTATGCAACCCCCAGGTGGTTTTAGGGCACGGCTATGGGGTCACCAAGGTCTCCCAGTTCATTGTTAAGTTGTTACTCTTGTCTCTAAAGTGGTTGAGAAGGTGTACCTAGCTGGATGCTGTGTTCTCTCTACTGGTTGCTGGGTGGTTGCTATGGTATATTAGATGTGCACTTTTATCAAACTTCTGCAGGCTATTCGTTCTCTATGGGAAACATTAAAAAAAAATACGGTTGCTATGTGGAAAATGTACTTTAGATCGAAAATCAGCATACAAACCCATCCGCTGATGGAGCGCTATGGGTTTTTCAATGGTCAATGCTGACATTTAGAGTGCAGGACTGAGAAAATATAAATGAAAAAAAAATAGATCTTCTTCTGCCTGTAGTGTGATGAAACTGACACCAGGGGGAGCTCCAACATTGTTCTTTTAAACCACACTGACAAGGCTGCCTACAGATGTGCCTGTAAATGTGACATTGTTGGCTTACTGGCCTCGTGAGTGCAGTTGAATGTTTAAAAATTATTATCAATCCATCACCACGTCATTCCCAATCAGATGTATCAATCACTAATAAAATAAAGTTTATATATATATATATATAAGAAACACAGCTGGCATAGATGTATACTGGTAAATACAATGGGTATTGTTTCCATTACTCTTAATGGTCCACATTGCAGCCAGGAGACAATGTTTTCCCTACATCACCATCACAACTACAAACACTCCATATCTCATATGCTTGTCCACCCCTGAGGTGTTCTAATCAGGTACAAACACGTTATTGTGAACAGAAGATGTAACGAGTGCAGTGATCATCCCGACTCATAACCTAAAGTTCTGAGGGAGAACACGTTGCCGGAAAATGGCGCCCTTTGCCTCACCTATCTGTTTTGCTTGAATACAGTTTCACTTTCAGTCCTTTGTCTCGTCTCCACAACACTCATTTAAAAGGCCAGAACAAGGGCAGACTATGCTGCAGGGAAACGAACCTTTATGTTTGAAATGAAAAAGAAATATGACGTCTAAACGCTGATAATAACAAAAACGTAACGTGTTTTTCTGGGACAGTGTTGCTGCAAAACTTTCTTCATCTTCTCTAACGTATGACACCAAACAATCAAGGAAGCATGCATGCAAGCACAGGCTTCTTCTGAGGCGAGAAACTGGTCAGTATACATATTTAAACAGCTGCTAGAACTGACAGATACAACAAAATAATGCAGCTGCTTAAAGAACCACGAGACTCCCACCAGTGGTCGACCAAAGAGACAGGATATCTCACTGAAAATGCATAGCATCTATACACCTCTATAGAACATTTCAGAAACTCGAGTGCTAGATTAAACGTGTTCTACAATGGCTGCAGTCTTTTAAGGGAGTCATGCTGTACAGAATGTGATCTACATAGCTGATAACGAAATGTAGAGCACACATTTGATTAAACCCTTAAATCTCCAAATCAACAGAACTGGGCAGTTTTGGATGAAGGGTGCCCTTTTGTGGCACAAATCTGAACTTACATCATGTCCCTTCAGTGCAGTGCAGCCAGAAGTAAATGATTTCCGAAACTAAAAAGTTCCTTAGTGCTCAGCAGTATATTGTAAGCATGGGTTATTTTATTACAACTCATTTGAAAGACTGTTAAGACATTAAACTAATCACATTTAGAAATCTAGCTTCTCAGAGGGCCTTTACATCACCCTCCCAGACATGCACAATAACTGGAAATATATCTGCATCAGGTAAAATGGGAATTCTGGCCAAATATCTGATTATCAGACTTTATTTACTGTACCATACATACTTAAGATAATGCTGGGTAATACAGTTCTGTGATATCTGTATTTTATTTGTTTATATATTATTTATATATTCCTAATCCAGCTAGACACCGTACCAGTTTCAAAACAATTTTTATTAACAGACATGTACTTAACATATAGTAGAAAATGGCATCAGTTCAGAAATCCCACATCAGTGCTGGCATTTTAAGATATTTACTGAGCAAAATGATGCGGTATATCAAGGCTGACGGGAGGATGTGAATTATGGATTCAAAGGCTGGTCCACACTAACACATCATTACATTGTTATGATGTCCTTGACAACACATTCATAATTGTTTTCAACTAACCACCACAAGCACCTTCTCAAAGTGGGCTTTAAATTGTCCTCCAGCAAGTTCCAAAAGAGTTACTAGAAGGTATCAGAAGGATTAGAACAACAAAGAGTCAATAATTAATTAAACAGGACCTAAAGTTCAAGACTCAACATGGGCCTCTGTGCTCACCTTTCTTAGCCTCCGTGTTGGCGACTGCAGAAGCAGCACGTTTGGCCTCCCTGCTCTCTTGGTTGGCCCGATCCTTCTGTTTCTTCTTGCTGGTGCTGGTGGAGTCATCAGGTCCTCTTTGCGCTCTCCTGCGGCCGGGCTCACTGGACGCAGTGCTGCTACTGGCCATCTTAATCCACTTTCCACTGATGGGTCGGCTGTCGCCCACCTCTCTCCCACTAGCACAGCCGCTGTCACTGGGGTCAGGTTCTGAATTGTGCCGTTTCCTGCTCGGTCCAGCTATCTTGGCGGCGTTTCAGGTCTGAACACTCCCAGAACAGAATCGGGGGAGGCTGAAGACAGGCTAGAAGTTACATCAAAACATTAGTAAAAAACGTAATCCACGTAAATTATTTTATACTTAATTAATGCAAATAATTAATGCAGCCGTGGCCTAGTGGTTAAGGATCTGGTCTGGTGACCTGAAGGTCGCTGGTTTGATCCCAGGGCAGGTCACGACTGAAGTGCCCTTGAGCAAGGCACCTAACCCCAATTGTAAGTCTGCTAAATGCCTCAAAATGTAAATATTTCCCCACAGAAGGCATTTCACAGTTACAGGTTTACTTTGAAAATAAACAAAAAAGTTCATTTTCATCAGTTATGTAAATATAAACTGTTCTTATATGGCGGCAGTCAGTAATATTAGTTTATTTGAGCTTTAGAGGGAGGTGCTTGGTATTATTTGTTTATTTGAGCTTTAAAAGGGACATGGTCTGTAATGTTTGTTTATTTGGGCTTGTGGTCAGTTAAAACTACTGAGTATAGACAGACCGGAAGTAGAACACCTGAGGTTTAGGCTTACTCTTTGACTGAGAATAAAATCGTTAATCACTGTTAATTTTATGACAATTAATCATCAGGTACAATGATAATCGTGACAGCTCTAGATTATCTAATGTCCTGACATGCTAGTTACTAGCAGCTAACGGTGCTAACAACACAACGTTCACAAGTCTGTTCACATTCTACATCTTCAAAACCAGTTAAAATCACACACAGACTGTGACAGTGTGTTGTTTACTAACTATAGTCACTTACCCAGTCAGACTTGACAACGTTAGTTTGACCGCAGACCGTCTGCCTAATGTTAGCTTAGCTATAAATGACCAAAGCCGGTTAGCTTAGCTAAGCACGGTTAGCCAGCTTTACTCAGATCAGTGTTAAACCGATAAACACCAGTTAGTACAGAAAACAAGTCCGTTATGAATATAAAATAATATTAACGATCTAACCCCGTTACCTTAAAAACGCAGAAAATACTATCAGACTCGGACGCGTTAGCTTTAGCACTTGTTGCGGCGAATTCGACACCTCCGCCAGGATTAGCACCCCCTCTCTTTTAAGGCAGTTCATTTGCCAGGATCTGCACTTTCAAATTTAACTACATGAATATTATCCATACAGGTAACACATACTGGTTTAAAATATATGCGATTAGTTGTGTTTACATAAAGAACATTATAAGGGTGTGCCGTTTAAGACATCCACCAGCCATAAAGTGTACCACTTCTTACATCTCACATTATCCATGTATTTACATAAAGCTATTACATAGCTGTTTAAAATATAAATGATTAAAATGTGATAGTAGAGTCAATACAAAAAAAAGTAATAGGGGTATAGTTTAAAACAGCCCTGTAAGAAAGTGTACAGCTCTTAAATCTATAAAATCACAAAGGTAATAAGCTGAAGCTGTTTTGGTCAAAAATAAGCCACCTCCAAGTCAAATGACGTAGCATGTACGCTCCCGGAAGTGGACTCGTCTGTCGGCGGTGGTGCTGAATTCGGCACAACACCCGTTAGCCTGTTTTTGACCCAGTTTTATCTGATACTTTAGACTACAGTTAAACCGTTTTAATAAATGTGAGAGGATATATATACACACACTCGTCCTCACACTGCTTACACTGGTGCTGAGAGTGTCAGTTCTGTTAGCAGCGCGGCTCACCTGGGTGTTCAGTAAGCCGGCTCACACCGAGCTCAGCACCGGGATTCGGAGCAGCGCAGGGCCGCCAGCCTCGGAGCCTCTGCCGCTTTAACCAGCTCAGAGATCCAACGGTTCCAAAAGCTTCTATCCAGGGCCCATCCTGCTATGTAAAGCGGACAAAAAGGAAAAGAACAAAGTCTCTCCTCCGGTCCCCTGCAGCTCTCTTAGTCTCAGCTTTGTTGGAGCTCCGGGGCTCAGATCACACCCGCTTAACCCTCAACTACAAACACACACAAACACTTCCGCACAGTCCCTTCTCGCGTAAGGGTTGCCAGATCCAGGAAAATTGTTCCTGCATAAGCCCGCCTATAAGGAAGCATGTGACTGTTTTAGAAACGCACACGCACGCACTAGGGTGCAGTGAGCAAATGTTACTTTTTTTCTGAAGGCATTGGGAAAATTACAACATATAAATATATATAATGCCTTTACTTTTTTGACATTTATGCAAAAATGTCCCAACTCCTTCTTCGACACAATGGCGGTGTCTGACATGGGAGATATAGGCAGCTGCCCAGGGCGGCATCTCATCAAGGGCGGCACAAGAGATGTCCAGAACCATTGTGAATCACCTTATAAATGCCATAAACCTGTCAAACTGGTATGGGTTTGTAAAATGAAACTTCTGACATCTTCATCTTCTATGTAATTATTAGTAGAGACTGTGACTATTCATAAGAAATGTGATCAATAAGTTACAGAATGAGTTGGAGGAGAGACGGTGAATCAAAGGAGGAGGAGGAGCTACAGGTTCCACCCTATCACGACCAATCTGACCGGTTCGCACATAAATATCATATAGACAATATAACAACGATCCCTCTGTTATTATTTAATGTATAATTTATATAAGAGGGTTCACTTTAGCTATATTCAACCAAAGTCTTTTCAACACTTTCTGTACTAGGTCTGTACTGTGCAGGTTTAAATGTGTTACGTGAGTTCATTTATGACTGCAGCGCAACAAAAAATGGCCGCCACACATTATTTGCAGGAAAGAAGAGCAGCGAGTGTTTTGGTTTGAGGGTGTTCCTGGTTTCTGGTAAAAACACGTTTTAATGAGCGAATATGAAAGCTTGTTGGTCAAAGTATATTGAAAACTATAGAAAGGTTGTGATTTTGTGTCACTACTTAAAAATCTCAGTTTTAAAAGTTGTTCTTGTTACACTTTGACAAAGTATTCTGTAATAAAGAGTACCATTTGCTGTTGATGATGATTAATGTTACACTTATATATCACCTTTCTAATACTCCATTTACACACTCAGAACCACACACACCAGCAGCCAGTCACACAGTGTCTCAACCGGAAGCGACCAGCCGCCTGGAGGACTAGGGGGATCACCCAGGATAGAGTGCCAACCATATCTGGGCATACACACATACATTCATACACATACATTCATCACCCAGCCACCGTGCCTACCCACTTAACCTTTTTAACTTAAAAAGTGATCTGTATGAGCTGAGATCAATGAGACCTAAAGGCCATAACTAGCAAATATATGTTCAAAACTTGTAATGTTCATAAGAAATGAAGATTCTATCACAGCACTGGGTGATAATGTCTGATACTGAGATTTTAATCAGCGGGAACACAAAACATCAGGAAGGGTAAACAAAAGCAGACACTGTAGCTTTAATGGCTGACTTCTTATTGTATTACACTTTTTACCAGCAACAGCTGGACTTACAGACATTTACACAGACCTCTGTCAAATACTGTGACCAGTTTTTCACTTTAACTTTAAACATTAAGGACTAGTTTCTGAGATACGGATTACAATCATGAATGTAGAGTTTGGAGTCTTGCCCAAGGACTCATTGGTACAGTGTGGTGTGCGCAGGCTGGTACCACTACATTATACCCACTGCTATGATTAAACTGGACTTAACTGCAATGTAAGTGGTATTTTGTCATTAAAATCCTTTTTATTTTAGGCTTAGCCTCGATGTGGGTCTGAGAAGTCAGTTCTAAGATTCTGTAATACTCTGGACAAAAGTTCTCTCACAGAACATTATGACATGAAATCCACTGCTTAATGCAACTGTTTTGAGACATCACAACTACTGATGGACTGATATGGGTTTTCATTGTCCAAAGCTGATATTTAACCAATCCATGGAGGGGACGTTCTTATTTCAATACAATAAACACATAATAAACATAGATGTTGTTTTGTAGGTACATGATCACACTGATGTCCTCTAGATGATCCTGGTCTCTGGTAGGCGGCACTATATTGGCAGTGACATCAGTCCAGCTGACCATTTACTGGCAGGTATTATAAATCTGAATTTGCTTGTTGATGGCCGTCAGAATCGCCTTCATTTTATCTTCCAGGCCGTCCAGCTGCCTGGCTTTGCCCTCCAAGGTCTTCTGATTCTCTTCATAGTCTTTCTCAAGTTCTAGGTACACACAAAATAAAGCAGAGTTACGGTCTAAGCCAATGTAGCCATAAGTAATAATCCACTAGAGGGCATCATCAGGTAAACAATGTCACAGAAATGAACACGAGTACAGATGAACTGATCTTTAGCTGACTGGGACAACTTCATGTTGTGATGGTGTTGATCTGTAATTACATGTAATCTAGACCTTCTGAACGTAAAACACATTATTTATCCAAT